>JAHBCN010001834.1:0-105663 GCA_019359885.1 Listronotus oregonensis | reverse complement strand
GAACTCTGCATTACCCTTTTGTTTTGGGAAAAGAGAAGTTCGATAATTTGGTAAAAGCTAGAAAGGTGACCATTCACCATAACTGATATTCGTCGATAAGAATAAAAACTGAAGGATTAAGCACAAAGTTTCTTGGTAAAGGGCCTTTAAAATACTTAAGACAATGATCTGAAATTCGCCAAAAAACTCAGCAAACTTGTTTCAATTACGCGAAAGTAATGAAAGAAACCCTGCTGTGGATCTTTTGTAAGGGATCCGTACTTTACGTGTTATCTGATTTACGAAACACAAAATTTCTTCGCTATCTGTATAGAAAGTTTTTATCCCCTTTTAAATTTAAATTTCCCCTTTCTTACTTCATTCTTAGTTTTAAACTAAAAATATAAATATATTGACCAATACTCAGTTAAGGATTTTTTAGTAATTTTAAAATAATCTAAAATTTTTCCCCCACTTTGGGTTTTATTTTAAAATTAAAAACGTTTAAAAGCATAACGGTTTAAAAAAAAAAAAATTAAACTCTTTTATTTTACTCGTCTTTAATTGAATTTATCAATTAAGTGTTTAAAATTATAATAAATTCAATTCATTACTGCGACAGCTGCTTTATTTAATTATTATGTATATCTAAAACTAATTTTATTCACAATGATTTTATTAAAGGTTCATTAAGAAATCTAAACAAACACTTCTGAATTACCAACCGTCTGTTAGTTCTGTTATTTTAAATAGGCGTCGAAAAAAACTAAAAAATACATTTCCATCCAGTGGGCCGGGCAAGAAAACACGAGGTGCATATAAAAACACTTGAAATTTCATATAAGCGTGAAACGGCAGCTGTAGACTGTCACTTGTCCATCATACGAGCCGTAGATGATCTGAATATGGTTTTGAATAATGTATGAGCCTCCCCACTACATAAACACAGCGACACAATGTGTTATGATATGCCTTTAATGCCATTTAGGGGTGGAAAATCTATTTAAAAATGACGTTTACAGGATACATATGTGAGGCGGCCATTGATATGTAAAAGGGTCTTTTGTACAGTTTTAAAATTCATATTGTATTTTATTAGGTACGCTGCGGCAAGTTCATTTTTCAATGGAGTTTTCATTGCGCTTTATATTCGGATGGACAGCTTTTATTATCATTTCTTCCTAACCAAATATTTGTACTTCAAACCATTCTTCTTCACTTTATACATATCGCTATTCGGTCCATTGTATGGCCTTAATTTAGTTTCAATAACAGAAAATTAAACAAAGAGTCGTTTGCATTATAAAATTTAATTAAATATGGCATATTTTTTAAGGTAATTAAAAATTTAAACGAAAAATATATTGACGGCAAATTATATTCCTGATTGGTATTACAATGAATAGAGGCGCTTTACAGTAGGTTTGAGCATACATTACGACCTGTGAATTGTTCACTATGAAGAAAAATTTCAAATCTGCGACCTGCTAACAATTAAAAAATAACCTGTGAATGGTTAAATTCTTAGAGTATATACCTGTTAGAGGCAGCCTTGCCGCTTGGTAGTACGAACAAGCGTGCAAGAGAGAAAGAAGAATACGTATATAACTTTCTCTTTCGCACGCTTGTTCTAATTGGTTGGCGAAGTGAAGTATATACCACGCTTGCATGCGGATTGGTCAGCAGGGTATAAATCCCCGGCTGACCAATCACAATAAGCATGCGGGAAGAAAGGTTATAGAACTATTTATCTTCCTCTCTCGCACGCTTGTTCGCACTGCCGGTAAGGCTGGCTTTAGTAGGTTTAAGCTCGAAGGTAACATCGCATGGTCCTTTATTGCGATATCACTGTATTGCGTTTATCGATTGTTTTTTTTAAATTAATCTTCATACCACCGGTTAGCGATCGTCACATGGGACCACGAAGCGGACCACCGTTTAAGTTTGTTGTAACTAAAAATTTTTGTTTAATATTATTGTTATTTATTATTTATTTCTTGTTTTTCTTTAACTTCACTTTTCTGCATACAAAAAAAAAAAGATTTAAATTCAAAAATGAAAAACAACTTCGACATATTATACATTATGTATATAGCACTTAATTTTGACAGATATTAATATTTTAGTAGTTTTGGACATGTGTAAAATAATATACTTGTAAGATTTTATTTCTGACAGGTATCATATATCTAAAAGTTGTTAAAGGGTGGGTTAGTTTTAACTAATATGAATTTTGACCCATACTTTATTTCTAAATGGTGGCGTTCATGGCAAACGTTATTCTTGCAGGTATTATATTTTAATAAAGGTTATCTTATGCAGAAAGCATATTTTTGTTGAGTAATGATCAAATAGAATTATTATCGAAAAAACATTGTTTGTCAAATCAATTTAATAAAAATGGTACTTCAAAAAGATGTAACAAGAAATAACGAACCATCCTTTGTTTTTTTGTGGTAAATGGACGTTTTTCTTAATGTACTTAAATCTTAGACAAGTGCTTTAAATAAAGAGTTATTTAAACCGTTTTTAACAAATGCAAATAAAGAACAACCCATTGGATTTGCTCTATAATTTTACTTGAAACATTCGATTTTTGGAAAAAAATAATATTCACCGATAAAAAAGTGTTTTAGTTGTGCTACAATGAGATACTTAGAGTATACAGGCCTCAAGGAACACGAATTGATGAAAAAAATAAGGACTGAAGTAGTGGGCGATTTTTGGTAAATGTTTGGGGGTGGCTGAGTGCACAGGACTTGGTGTATGTTATTATATCGAAGGGAGTTCAATGCGAAGGTATATATAGATCTACTACAGAATATCATGCTTTCTTCTGTACCAGATCGATTTCCGGACAGAAATATCTTTCAGCAAGATAAGTGTCCCGATCATACGGCCCGGCCAGTCGATTAATGGATGCAAGAGGAGCGTATCAGGGTTTTACCGCGACCCGCACGTAGTCCGGATTTAAATGTTATGGAAAATGTTTGGGGCTTATTAGTTAAAAATGAGTTTAGGGCACAAAATGTAAACGAACTTAAGGATAAAATTTTAGAGGCGGGCTTTGGTCCATTCGATGCCTGGAAGACTAAACTCTGTCTTAGAAAAAAGGGGCCGCAATAAAATATTAAATTTGTTTGGAAGGATATTTAAGTTTGTTTAAATTTATTAAATTGTTAATTAATTTGTTATTTTTTATAAAGTATCAATATTTTCTTTTACCTTTTGCTTTATATATAGTAATTAAAAGTAAAACAAGGTAAAAAAGCGATTTAAAAAAATTGGCAGAAAAGTCAAAATTTGACAAATTTTTTGTCAAAAAAGGTTGTTGTTAAATGTATGGTTTGTGTCAAATTTAATTAGGTTTAGTGATTTTGTTTGTTTAATATACCTATATTTAGTTGTTGAGTTTCTAAAAATTTCTGTTTTGGTAATCATAAATTTATCAAAACTAATAACTTAGTTTAACTAATTTTTGTGCCAAATTTGAATTGGCACCATCTTCTGGGCAATACAATGACGTTACAAACATAACCTTATCTACGGACAAATAGTAAAAATCGAGCACTCCTTGTTAAGTTTACCACCCTTGACCATGGGAGCCATATTTTATGATGTTTAACCCATTTTTCCCCCAGTTTTGATGTTGTCCAAGTATCGACACATGCAGATCTTGCATTTCACGGCACCTTGCAGACAAAGCGATAGTGCCACCACCTGGTTTAAAGCTAAAAGTCACTAAGTAATATTTTTTGGTTTAGAAAATAAGAATAATTTTATACAAAAATTACCATGAACAAAAAAGATAAACCGTCACTATTAGGTTTAATATTTCACTAAAGAGTTGAGTGATCGTTAAGGTCGTTAATGAGTTTTTTTATATGGTAGAATCGTTACGGCAAGCTGTTAGGGCAGTTTAACTATTAAAAAAAATGTACTTAGTGACTTTTACCTTTAAACAGACAATATGATATATAACAGGAAAATTAAAACGTGGAAAACAGACTGTGCCTTTGCAGAATAATAAACATGCACCTAAGCCGTGTGTTTGAATAAATACGATTCCGAATTTAATTAAAGAAATGCTTAAACATCCCCCATATTAACCAGACTTTGTTCCCCCAAACTGTTCTCTGTTTGAAAAATTAAATTGAAAATACTGACACTCACCTAAACTACACTTGGCTATAACGATTGCATATTACATACAAAAGTGTATTTTTTTAAATTTACTGAATTTACTTATAATAAACTGTCTAGTGCAACATAAAGTAGCAGATACAATGCATTTAGGATTATCACGAAATTATCGTTAGGGTGTTAACTACTGTGCTACACAAGTACCCTCGTTCTAGGTCATCATTAGTGTTTTCCTAAAATGTTTTAGCCTTTTATTCGGTTAACTAGAACGCAAATATTATTGTTTAACGAAGGGCGCCACACGATAACCCTTTGTTTGATTTTCACTGTTTTCAGACTGCAGTGGGTAAACAGAAATGTACGTCTTAAGTTTTTTGAGAAATTAGTTATTTGAGGTGCAGGATCTTGGGTGAGGATGCTCTATAATGTAATCTTTTTATATATATATATATATATATATATATATATATATATATATATATATATATATATATATATATATATATATATATATATATATATATATATATATATATATATATATATATATATATATATATATATATATATATATATATATATTATATTATATTTAATACAATAATATATATATATATATAATATAATATATATATATATAAATAATATATATATATATATCTATATATATATATTATATTATATATATATATATATATATATATATATATATATATATATATATATATATATATATATATATATATATATATATATCTATATATTTAGTTCTTAGATTTTTTCAGGATAAAAGAATGTGAGTTGTTTTCATTCCGGGAGTATATCCGTTTGTCGTGTTTTCCTTGCGGAAGTTTGCAGACGTTTCGCCAAGATCGCCTTGGCATTTTCAATGCCGTTCTAACTGGTGTCAGAATTGAAGGTGGAGTGTCAATCTTCTGACGCAGTTAGACAACATTTGCCAAATGCGATTTAACGAACTTGCAAAAAGAATGACAAACGATCTAAATAAACAATAAATATCTATATATATATATATATATATATATATATATATATATATATATATATATATATATAAATGGTGACAATTGAATCCCCTGCCTGCACCATCTTGAGGGCCTATATGGATTCACTTTGCGGGTGTTTCACGGCTTCTTGTTTTATTTAATGAATTTTATTTTACACAATACCGATCCTAAAAGATGCTTAAAACGATCCTATTTTATTTGTAAATTGAATTTGTTTCACACAAAAATAATTTAACTCTTAAGTAATGCTTTCTTATTTTAAAAAAAACATTGGGTTTTTTTATTATTAAAACAAAACTTACAGATAATAAACAATTGTAAAGAATACGGTTTAATAAAAGAAAATGGTTTGTTTCCTTTTTTGAAATAAATAAATTTTTCTTACGTATACAAAATATTTCCTAGTTTTAATTAAAATGGTATGTCTTATTGAAAAAAAAACTTAGCGACAAGGAAACGTTTTCCATTTTACGTGACCATTAAATTTTGGGCAAAACATTTGTCCTTTTCTTTTCCCCAATTTTGTAAATCCCCTTTTTTCTTGTTTTTTAATAACTGTAAATTAAGAAAAGGTAAAAAAAAATTTTATATTTTATAAAAACTAACAAATTAATAAATTCCAAACCAAAATAATATATTATATATATATATATATATATATATATATATATATATATATATTATATATATATATATATAAATAATATCCGCATGAACCTCTGAAAAAAGAATCACAAGTCCTTTTTCACTCAGCCACCCCCAAACATTTACCAAAATGCCCCTTTTCTGTCCTTTTAGGTATTTTACATCAAATCGTTTGATGATATGAAATGATGTTGTTTACCTTAATATCCCATTTAGCAGACTAAAACTGTTTTTCATCGGTGAATATTATATTTTCCCAAATAATCAGGTTCCAAGTAAAATTTGAGCAGATCAGTTGTTTTTATTTACATTTGTTAAAAACGGTTTAAGGCTGGGGTGGCGGCAATTTGAATTTGCCTTATTCTTTGCCGTGCCCTTCTAACCGATGCTGGGAAATTGCTTTCCGTTTTTCTGTAACACAGATTTAAAAGTTTGGTTTCAAACATTAACTAAATTATTGTCTTGTTCTTGATTCGATAGTTTGGGACGACCACTTCCAGCGCTTCTCTCAAAGGAGTGTGTTTCCTGCCATTTTTTAAACAAAATAAATAGTACTCTTTGGGATGTTAAGCTCTTTCGCTACATCCCTTTCTGGCCAACCTTTCTGCTCAATATAATAAATAATTAATACTTTTTGATCTAAAGTTAAGTTTGGCATTAATAAAATATTTTTAGAAACTGACAACGGACACCTGTTTCTTTATTAGATTTTTCAACAGGTATTTATATTCAGAAGGCATAAGCCTATTTTACAAAAGGGAAAAAGAATTGCCCAATATTTAATGGCCGTTACTGTACATTTACTCCACTTAAGACACCCGCGGTATGTCAGTACTTAGGTTTTAAGTTTGTGGACTGTCCCATATAAAAAAATATATAGAAACGCACATGAACAAAATCAAAGTTTTGGTAAACAGAGCACCGACTTTTATTTAACCCCCTGTGTATAAAAGTGCTTCGGACTAGCAAGAAAATCTAATTTGCAAGTAACCTAACCACATTTTAGTACTTGGCCTTACAATTATGACACTGAATTGCAAAGACATACTCTAAAAATAAAACGCCGTTATTTTGCCGATTAAACGAGACCTCAAAACCGCACAACAGTCATTGTGTGCCGAAGTAAGATAAAGCAATCAACAGAGACAATCTCTTAGAAATTATGTAACTTGAAGTATCCATTCTGCGAACAGTAAGGACAATGTAAACTGAACAATGCCACCTAAAGAGACATCTTTTGGCCCATTGTTCCGATTGAATCTGTTTGTCCTTCACAAAAGAACAGTTTGAACTGCAAATCTATAGGAAAATGGAACGGGCGCGGATTAACTAAGCGTGTATTTGGGTAAATTCATTATAAACGATAAACTGGCTTTTATGACAAAATCAAGTGCAATTTTAAAAGAAACTACTTTCAAATAAAGATTACTATTAATTCTTAAATTTGCTTTGTTAAGTTGTTAATTTTACCTAGGCGCACGGTAGTGGGCCAGGCCAAGCCAGGCCTGAAGCACCCAGTGTGTATAATACACGAAATGTTCCGTGGTGTTTTCCCCATATCATA
This sequence comes from Listronotus oregonensis, assembly GCA_019359885.1. NCBI lineage: Eukaryota > Metazoa > Arthropoda > Insecta > Coleoptera > Curculionidae > Listronotus > Listronotus oregonensis. The sequence continues at coordinate 98,304 of JAHBCN010001834.1, read as the reverse complement.
ACTTCGTTATCGTTCCACATAAATAATATGAGATTTGGTACGTAAGTTAACATAAATATTTTATTACCTGTGAAAAAATTGAGAAAGTTATGTCAAGTGGTTTCTGAGATATGCGATTTTAAAAAGCGCCTATTTTACTACTGACTAACTGACTATGTGGGCACTCCCATGGGAGCAGAAACTTGAAATTTGGTACGTAAATAGGTTTTAAGACACAAGTAAAGAAAAATGTCTAAAAACTGCAAATTTTGACTCGGAACTCTCTAAAACAAGGGCGGTATTATCGTATATTTAAGGGGTATTAATTTTAAATTCTAAGACAATGATGACCTTAGAAAATCAGGTTTAATCAGACTGCAAAATTCTAAAATACCCCCTTAAAATACGGTATTACAGCTCTGTTTAGGGCTATAATACCGTATTTTATAAAATTGTGTAGTTTTCATAATTTTTCTTTTGCTTGTGTCTCAAAACCTGCCTACATACAAAATTTCAACTTTTTACTCCCTCGAGAAGTGCTCCAAAATTCTGAGTCAGTGAGTCAGTCAGTCAGTCCGTCAGTTATTAGTTAAATTGGCGATTTTTAAAATCGAATATCTCAGAGATCCCTTGACATAACTTTTTCAATTTTTCACAGGTAATGAGAACACTTATGTAAATTTGCATACCAAATTTTGTACTTTTATGACCAAAGTTATGCTGGGTGCAAAAATAGGTTGAAACATTACGTGTAACATACACACATTCGTGCGGTAGGCCGGAACTTGGCTTGGTGCACCTAAATATATCAATATCTGGTAAATTTGACGTGGTTGCAAAAATGGTCTGAAACTTTTAGAAGTTTTTCGACATTTTTACACATTATTTTTATTACGGAAAAACTATTAATGCTAAAATTTTTAAATTCTAGCTTAATGCCAAGTATTTGCTTTATATCGTGGTTAAAAATCAAGTTGCTAGAGTAAATACCTTCAGGGATATAAATTTTTAAATTTTACATAGCAAGTATCGAATTTGACCGTAAATTTTATAAAAAAATTCAAAAAATATTTTTACAGTTTATTAGACTATTTAATTGCTTTTCTACGACACTTAAAAATAGGTGAAAAACACGTTTAAAAAAGATAATACATGCAATAGACTACATACGAGAAAAAGGCTAATGTTTTGGTTGTGTTTGTAAATGTCCCTTGCTTTCCCAGACTGGCCTCTCTTAGCAAGATTTTGTATGTACATTTATGTAAAATTATACATAGAGCTCTAAAAAAATCCTAACTTTTCGATCCCAGTTTAATTTTCAATACGTATACCGCTTTTTAGTTATTTGTCATGTAGATTTCATTTGGTGGTAACAGTGTTGCTGCAGCCAGGTTTTAGGCCAAATTTTGTATTTTGTTTTTAAACCTGTTCTTTACCTATTTCCAAGTGTTGTGGAAAAAAATCGTAGAAAAGCTTTTGAAAGGCAATTAATAATTAAAGTAAAAATTTACGATAAAAGTTGACACCTATAAATAAAAAAATCTTTCTCCAGAAGTATTGACTCTAGAACTTGAATTTTTACCTAAACATAGTTAAAACACTTGGCATGAAGCTAGAATTATTTTAAAATTTTAGCATTCTAAGATTTTAGGTAATAAAAAATAATGTACAAAAATATCCTTTTTTGTCGAGAAGTTTTAGGCCTGATACAACAGTTTTGCAACCGCAGTGGCCCTGCCAGACGTGGATTTTTGTATTTAACTATTATTAGGTGTGCTTGTTATCCCGCAATATTTTACACTACTTTACACAACTTTTTACAAATCTAGTCCTAAAGTACACCTTCGATAAGAACGCTTACGTAAAATAAGTGTAAAATAGTGTATAGTCTGTCTCAAAGTATACCGTGTTAGCTCTCGCCTTCATTTATGGATTATACCTGCCGATAGCAATAAAACTGCGGATCGGTAGATATTAAAGGACAGAACATTAGGGACGGACCTTAATAATATAAAAATTTATAATTTATTGTTTATTTAGGTAAGTATAATCTTAAAATTACATTAAGAAATTAAATATATGCAAAGTTTTAATAAATTTAAAACTGCATTACTATACATAATTACATTTTTAATCTACATATCTAAATCCAATTCTGTTTCACTATAAGAGTCATCATTGAGATTAATTACAATAGGATTTATGTTGTTTTGGATAGAAATGTAAGAGTCCTCAATTTTTCCAGCTCTCGACTGGTATGTTATTTAAATCCCATTTTACAAACAACTCTATAGAGGGTGGCACGGCTAATATTTATATTGGTTTCGTCTTCGTCTAGCTTCTTTTTCAGTTTATCCAAGGTAGGAATAACTCCGCTTTCATAAAGACAATATATTTTTTTCTTATTAGGTCCTGATCACTATTGTCTATACGGTGAGATTGAAAATCACAAAGTTTTTTTCTTTTGTTCAAATCTTCACTAATAATAATAATATCCCTTATCGATAATATTGGAGTTTTTGTAAGTAGACAGGTTTCTTTTAAAGCTTCTTGTTTAATTAGACCTGTACTGATTAAAGTTTTATACACATTTTTCACAACCTGTTTTGCATCTAATGACAAATGATTTCGACGCGACATAGTTATATTCTCGTAAAACAACTTTTTCGAAACGCACAGTGAAAACGGTTATTCAACACTGCCACTAAAATATTAGCAAAAATATTTATATGCCTAATGGTTAATACTCAAAATATGCCTGGCCCACCCGTGCCCTTATGAACAAATGGGTTTACCCAATAACAATAGGTAATAAAATCGTTAAAGGTTTATTGGGGTATGGTCAGTCAAAAGCCATAACGATATACTTTGAGACAGACTATACACTATTTCCGAATAACAAACAGACCTATTAAGTTAATCATACTCAGCTCTGTATCTCCCAGGCTATTTAAGGAGGTTGTCATTTCTTAGACCATCCAAAGACAATTTATCAGGGTTGTGTATACTGACATAAAAGGGTTTTAATGTAAAAACCAGGATTCCTATTACTTTTTAACTTAATGGTTAATTTTGTTTCGTTGTTACTATTTTTGTACTAGATACCAAATCAAATTGTTTATTTTTTCATAATAAACAAACCCAATTTTCGCAGCAAAGCAGACAATTCTATTAAAAAAAGTTTTTAAGGTCCATGTTAGTAAATTACTCACCTAATCGTTTTGAGATCTCCGAATTATGCATCTTAGGATTTTCCTGGGCAATTTTTCTTCTCTGTAATCTGGACCACACCATAAAAGCGTTCATAGGTCTTTTGATATGATCGTCTTGCTTTTTTGGCGTTTGGGGCGCTTGTAATCCTTGAGGCATTCCAATGGCTGTACCTCCGAGGGAAGCCATTCTAGAGAATCCTTCAGCGGCATTGAAGCCACCTTCGCACATCTGATTAACCGACCTGAAACAATTTAAACCGATAATAAATACAGAAAGAACAATAACATATTCTTGTTATAAAAAAATACAAGCACAGAAAATAGATATAGAGAGGGGAGAGAGAGACGGAGAGACATAGACACACAGAGAGAAAGAGAGCAAGAGAGGGGGGAGAGAGAGAGACACACAGAGAAAGAGAGCAAGAGAGGGGGGGAGAGAGAGACACACAGGGAGAGAGAAAGATAGAGATAGAGATAGAGATAGAGAGAGAGAGAGAGAGAGAGAGGGAGAGAGAGAGAGGGAGAGAGAGAGAGAGAGAGAGAGAGAGGGAGAGAGAGAGAGAAGAGAGAGAGAGAGAGAGAGAGAGAGAGAGAGAGAGAGAGAGAGAGAGAGAGAGAGAGAGAGAGAGAGAGAGAGAGAGAGAGAGAGAGAGAGAGAGAGAGAAGAGAGACAGAGAAGAGAGAGAGAGCACATTGTTGACCAGAGCTTTGTATAGTCTGGATGAACTTTTAGTTATTTATATTTAAATATTAACTGATAACATTTTTTAATTACATTTTTTTTACAAAATCTGGAATTGAAACTTAACAAGATTCCGTCTGTCAATACCGTGTTTGAGATTGTTATTAGGAAATGGGCTGCGATTAAACCTGGTCGTACGAGCATCGAAGATGGTCCGCGTAAAGGATGGTCAAAACGTTTAATAACTTTAAGCATGTTTCAAAAGGTTTATGATACGGTATTCGACGACCGGCCGATGACTCATGTAGTAGATATGACGTCATCGACGATTTTTTCAAATGGAAACCCCCATTTTTTATTGCAGATTTATAATTTCCAAGAAAAGCTAATTTCAAGAACATAAAACACTTATGGTTTTAGAAGGCAGTTTCGTAGTTAGAGGGTGTTAAAAAATGGTGTACATAATATATGGAACCAATTTATTATTTGTTGAAGCAAAAAAACATTGAAAGTTTCCTCGAATATGTAAATAGTAAATTTAAATTGCACATTTTTTGACATGAAATTTAAATATACAGGGTAACGCATGAAGTAGATACAACATTATCGATGATTGTTACAATAGAAACCACTATACTTTAGTGCAGATTTGTAATCTTCAAAAAAAGCCGATTTTAAAAAACACAAAATACTTATGGCTTTGGGTAGCAGTTTCACAGTTACAGGGTGTTAAAGATTTGTGTACATAATGATTTCTATTCTTTGCGAAGTAGATAAATACATAAGTAATCTAATAATATTACTTAAAAACTTGACAAAAAATATTATTGTGGCAGCATAACAAGCATTGCCACAGTTACAAGGCATATTATAAAGAGCGATTTTAAGTATTTCTTACTTACTTACACTAAATTAAGAAAAGACAAAAAAAATAAGACCCTGTACCTACAAAACTGTCACTTAAAGTTATAAGAACTTTTTATTTAAGCTATTCTTGAAGGTTATAGATCTGCTATAAAATATGGGGGTTTCAATTTAAAAAAATCTCTATGATATCATATCTACTATACGAGGCACCCTGTATGTTTTTATTTTATGTAAAAAAAAGCGCAATACAAAATTATTATTTACGTGTTCGAGAAAATTTTTAATGTTTTTTGTCTCAAGAACTAATGATTTCTATACATTATATATACATTTCTTTACCACCCTGTAGCTACGAAACTGCCATCTAAAACCAGAAGTGTTCAATGTTTTTGAAATCAGGTCCTCTTTGAGATTATAAATCTACAATAAAATATGGGGTTTCCATTTGAAACAAAATCGTCCATGACGTTATATCTACTACATGAGTCACCCTGTATATTTATATTTTATGTCAAGAAATGCGCAATTTAAAATATTTAGTTACGTGTTCAAGGCAATTTTTTTTGTTTTAGCAAATAATGAATTTGTTCCATACTTTATGTACACACTGATATATATTAGCCTTTTCGTAAAATCGGTCTTTTCACGAAGATCCTAGTCTTTTTATGAAGCGTCAGCGTATCATGTAGAATAATCAAGCTAAACGATATGCCTAGGCTTGCAAAAAGTAAAGTCCTATAGTTTACCGGCTCTTTGTCCATCAAAGCATTACAGTGCCCCATATGGTAAAAGTTTCAACTAAGTATTCCATGGTATAGTGCCCCGTTCGTAGTATAATATGCCATAAGTGGCCGAGTGACAGTATACATAGTTCCTGGAGTTGAAGAATCCGGTATACTTCAGAGTCTAAACAGCAGTCCAAACAGTGGACTGAAGTCGGATATCCAGAACCCAAAAGAACAAAGTCCGTTCCCTTAGCAAGTAAAGTTAGGCTTTGGTTTTTTGGGATGCTAAAGGTGTTTTGCTTATTGCTTTTCTTAAAAAGGGCAAAATTAAAATGTGTAACTACTATTATAATCTCTTAGTTCAACTGCATTGCAACAAGCAATGGAAAAAATGAGATACCTAAACTATAAACCGTTGAAATACCCTTTGACCTTTACCTTTTCCCTAAATTGAAAACCAATTGCTGCTGTAGAAGAATATTTTGGCAACCTGGGCTAAATATTTTTAAAAAGATATTATGGCTTTGGAACCTTGTTGGATTAGGAGTGTTAATATGAAATAAGATTATGATGAAAAATAAAAATAATTTTACAATTGTAAATTTGTATATTCCTTGTTCCGACCATCCTTGTAGTTAAATAAAGTGGGCACATACAAAGCCCAATCGTTAAATAAAAATCTACTTTTTACCAGATTTTAAACTCGTGCGTAAAACAGGTATTTCAACTCGTCTTTCTTGTACTACCAGCTTCTTATTTAGCACCTTGTTTTTCCAAGTTTATTTTGTACTTTATGCAAACTTAATTTCCCGTCAAACCGCCATCAACCATTTTTGCAATTAAGCCCACAACGGGTGTTTAAATCCGGAATTAATTTTGATGGGTTTTCTTTATACGTTCGCGCCTTTTCATATTCATAAGTAAATCACAAAAGGCTAAGCCTTAGCTCGGAATAAGATAGACTTATGTTTGCTTTTCATAAAGTCGTATTTACACAGCCCTGCCGCATTCACGGGTTTTATGTTTATTTTCATATATGTTTTAATATGTGTAGGATATTCTGCGTTGACTCTAATTACCATTTTACTATTGTTTAAAATCCGTGAGCTTTGTTGACTTGCTTGTCGACATTTTTTATTATTCAAATTACTTGGTAGTTAAGTGTTTTTCGAATGGTTATATCCTGAGAATGAGTAATCAATACACTAGTAACATTTTTTAAGTGTGTACCTGTTGTCACTTATGTCATTAAAGTGGCGACGATTTTATTTTGATTTTAAATGTCAAAGTGCAAGATGCAATTCTCGTTTGTAATTCAGAAGAAAATGTTATGTCATTATTTAAATAGGTACTTGCATTTTATTTAAATTTTTAATAATTAAATAGTATTTTATTATTCTTGAACTTAAGTTACATGATACGATTTCACTTGCCAACTACTATACAGGGTGTCCCAGAATGTGTGGTCAATCTCTCGGAATTTAATGGAAAACCTTAAAACATTATGACAAGTTTCCATAAACTTTTTTTCTATGACCCTCCCCTACGGAGATACAGGTACATAACGGACGCCCCTGAAAATCGTTTTTGTTTAAATAACTTTTAGAATACTAGGTATTATTTAATATTTTTTTAATATGATGGTTACTAGAAAAGTCTTCTAAAAATAAACCCTTTAAATTATATTTGGCTTATTTAGTTTGCCAGGGATGGACTACCTCTGACACAATAATAGCAATTTTTTAACGCCCTGTATAATAAAGGCTCAACAATATTATTTTTGAATAGCTTTAACCTTAAACAAAAAAAAAGGTATTCTTGATTGAAAACTTTATATGAACGAATATCTAACCGTCTTAACTTTTGAGATACAAGGTGGTAGAATTTTAAAAAATAAATCATTTATTATTAATATCTGTAATACCACTTTAGATATTTTAATGAAATTTGGCATGGATATACTATGTATCAAGAAGCATTTTTTAGTGTACAACATTTTTTTTTATTTGCCAAAATAGGCAGGTCAAATTCTGTACGAACGCCACTGGTGAAAATAAAAAAAATGTGGTACACTAAAAAATGCTTCTTGATACATAGTTCATTTATGCCAAATTTCATTAAAATATCTTAAGTTGTATTACAGATATTAATAATAAATGATTTATTTTTAAAAATTTTACCACCCTGTATCTCAAAAGTTAAGACGTTTAGGATATACGTTCATATGAAGTTTTTTTCTTAGAATGGACACAAAAATTACCCCCCTAAATATTGACGCACAATTAGAGAAAACACCCTGTATAAAGTAAAAAAAAATACCAAACATAATATTTATTTCTCGTAAACAGTTGATTTTATCGATGTCCAATCATGTATATCCTTTTTTTAGTTTAAGGTTAAAGCTATCCAAAAATAATATTGTTGAGCCTTTATCATACAGGGTGTTAAAAATTCGCATTTTAATTATCCGAACTAAATAAAGCAAATATGTTTAGGAAACTTATCTAGTAAAACGATTTCCAGGGGCGTCCGTTATGTACCTGTATCCCCGGGAGGGGAGGGTCATAGGAGAAAAGTTTATGAAACTTGTCAAAATTGTTTAGGTTTTTATTAGATTCGAGAGATTGCCACATATTCTTGGACACCCTTATACCCTAGTTAAATTTGTGATTGTGGGAAAGGTTAATTTTTAACCATACCATCCCCAAACCCCCTTAAAATAAAAAAGTGTTTGATTCAAAAACCTAGAAAGACCATTCAAAAGATAGGTTGGTTTAAAATAAAAACAAAAAAAACAACCTTTTTGGGAGGATATTTTTTGAACCCAAATCACCTCTTAAATGTTTTTATAAAAATACATAAACAGGGTTTAATTTACGCTGAAATTGTAATAGCGTCAAATTTAATTAAGTTCTGGATAATACTAAAGCTTAATATCTTGTTTTTTTATTAGTGACAGGTTTTGAGATATTGGCATAAAATTTTTCTTAATTTGTAAGTAACATAAACTTACAAAATAAGAACTTATACTTCCCTCACTAATTCAAAAAAAAAGCTTCAGTTCTGGACAATTATGTATCAAAAAGTTTTTTTTTTTATTTTAAGCATCTTAAAGAGTTAAATTTCCCCGGGGAAAACTGGGAAAATTTTTTTCCTAAAAAATTTGCTTGTAACCTGTAAAATATTTAAGTTTCTCTTTGATTCTCGAAGCGGTAAAAATAAAAAGGACCCTTTTTCGAGTATTCAACAGGTCAGGCGTTGGAAAATCCTTTAATATATATTTTTCTGACAGATGGTTAAATGCAGTTGACCAAATAAATAACATAGTATTTTGAACGTAAGCATTTTTTGGGGGAAATTTATCTTTTAACTATAAGGACTGGTCAATTTTTAATTCTAAGAATATAACCATATTTTCCAGGTCGAGATTTGTGTTCAACTGAACTTAGACCGGTGATTTTGATTTAACATGTATGGCTGGCATACTAATTGACAGCTAGACATCTTAAATGAGAATGCATTTACATCGATCAAAGTTCACTTTTAAGTAATTTTGAGCAAATATTGAATTGAGGTGTCCGTTACTTTGTGATAGTTCATTTTTAACTAGTAAATGAGAACACAGTTTTTACTTTGTTTACTATCACTATATTAATTAATTTATAAAACAGTGACTGCAGTTTCGTAGTACTACTACATTATCAAACTGAAAACTTCAAACTTTGAAGTTTTCAGTTTGAAAAGTAATAGTCTACAACTGCAGTCACTGTTTATAAATTAATTAATATAGTGATAGTAAACAAAGTAAAAACTGTGTTCTCATTTACTAGTTAATTTTGAGCAGCCAACACTTGGCAACAGGGTTTCAGAAAATAAAATGAATACAGATATATTAATTTACTTCAAAGTTTCGGTGCATATTCAAGTTACAAGATTATAGTTTTCCCTATTACACAATAGATATTCTTACCTGACTTTGGTAAGTAAGAAAAATAAAATTGAAAACAAAATTACATATAAAAATACAGGTTTCAACAAAATTATGACATATTGTTGAGGTCCCAAATCTTAGCTAAATATATTATAATGATGAATTGGATTAAATATAGATTTTGCTTATATGAATTCAATTCTTTTAAGCTAATATATTTCTTATACCGGAAGCAAAGCTGCACATTCATTTTATAAATAAACATATTAAATTTATTCTCGATTCGACAAAAGGTTTAAAAAACAACAACAAACAACAAAAAAAAAAAATTTTTATTCAACAAAGTTATCAAAAGCACTCCAAACGCAAGATTATTTCTTATGATTATATTAGAGTAGTCTCACAAAATTAAAAATATTTTAAATAAATTATGTACCAATAAAGCGTCGTCTGTTGATTAAGCAAAATTATCTTACCAATGAATTTGTCCGTCATAAGTAAACCCCAAAAATAATCTAACATTTTATTGGGAACCCCAAAACATTAACCACATTTACACTACTGCACAAAAAGCCAACTAAAGGTTATTAAATGTATTAAGCGTACGCAGAAGAAAATTGAAATTTAAATTTTTTTTATGTCTTTGTCGTAAAGTCCCATTTCGCAAAAGATGGACATCTGTTGGACATCATCGGTTTGCAGTAACATTTTTGGAACCTTAAATTTAATAGCAAACCATCAGTGCTATTTTTTAAAAAGTGGTGCATAAAACATTAAAAAAAATAAAATCTGTATAAAAGTGAGCTTTTCCGTTTTTATATGAAAATTTTAAAAATCTTTTTTCCTTTAAAGGAAAAATTTTTTTTAATTACAATTTAATCCGGGTACGGTTCAATGAGATGTTTACAAAAAATAAAAAAAAAAACAAAATGGTATTTTGTCCATGGGGATTTTTTTGCAGAGAAAAATCTGAAAAACTGCTAAAATTGACCATTTTTTTAAAAAATTAAATTTGGACCCTTTTAAGGAGACAGCTGAACTTCAAAAAAACGATTGCTTTAATATTTTTTAAATAGGCTAAAGTAGTTTTTTTCTAAATTGCAGTTTAAATATTTAAAGTAATATTTTAGATGACCCTGCGTATTTACTGTAATTGTCCGATTTGAATTTAGTAAAAGAACCATTACACTTTAAATTTTATTCTACACGGCTCCACACATTGCGCTAAAGGCGCGATCTCGTTCTTGGAGTAGAGTAGTGGGGGGTTAAAGCGAGCCAGGAGAGATGAAAAAGTACGAAAGCCTCCAGGCGAACTCTGTAATTCAATAGAGATAAAACTAGACAAGAAATAAGTTAGAAAGATTCTTTCTTTCTATTACTAATTGGTACTTTATATAATTTTCTCCAGGTGCCTCGTTGAATTTCGGTAACGAAAATTTAGTATATTATTCAACATAAAACCATAGGTTGCTTTGTGGAAAAATGCACAATCTATGGAAAGATTCAGCGATAAGAGAAGATTTGTTTTATTATCAAACCCTGGAAGCCTTGCTCTTTTTAACGTTCTAACTGTTTGTTCATCTTGATAGCTCCTTTTTTGGAAGAGATATTAAGATTTACGGTAGGACATGTTTACACTTAGTCAAAATTTGGTAGGCAAATATACAGGCAAATTATAAGTACATTTTAAAAAAAATTTTTCCAAAAAGGTTTCAAAATACCTTGGTCGAAAAATCCAAAATTTTTAAAAAAAAAAATTTAGGATTTTTCGACCAAATTTTTATTTTAGAAAATATTTTTGGCCTCCTTTAAATATTTAAACTGCAATTTAGAAAAAAACTACTTTAGCCTATTTAAACAACATATTATAAGCAATCGTTTTTTTGAAGTTCAGTTGTCTCTCTTTAAAAGGGTCCAAATTGTGAATTTTTCAAAAAATGGTCAATTTTAGCAGTTTTTCAGACTTTTCTCTGCGAAAAATGCACCGATAAGGTTTTACAAAATACCATTTTGTTTGTTTTTTTATTTTTTTGTAAACATCTCATTGAACCGTATCGCGATTAAATTGTAATTAAATAAAAACTTTTCACTTTAAAGGAAAAATAGCTATTTTTTATAAGTACTTTCATATAAAAAACGGAAAAGCTCACTTTTATACAGATTTTATTTTTTTATGTTTTATGCACCACTTTTTAAAAAATAGCACTGATGGTTTGCTATTAAATTTTAGGTTTCAAAAATGTTTCTGCAAACCGATGATGTCCATCTTTTGCAAAATGGGACTTTACGACTAGACATAAAATAAATTAATGCAATTTTCTCTGCGTACGCTTAATACATATAATAACCTTTAGTTGGCTTTTTGTGCAGTAGTGTAAATGTGGTTAATGTTTTAGGGTTCCATAAAATGTTAGATTATCTGTGTTTTACTTATGACGGACAAATTCATTGGTAAGATAATTTTGCTTAATCAATAGACGACGCTTTATTGGTACATAATTTATTTAAAATATTTTTAATTTTGTGAGACCATTCTAATATAATCATAAGAAATAATCTTGCGTTTGGAGTGCTTTTGATAACTTTGTCGAGCGAAATATATTTTGTTCTTGTTGTTTGTTGTTGTTTTTTAAACCTTTTGACGAATCGAGAATAAATTTAATATATTTATTTATAAAATGAATGTGCAGCTTTGCTTCCGGTATAAAAAATATATTAGCTTAAAAGAATTGAATTCATATAAGCAAAATCTATATTTAATCAAATTCATCATTATAATATATTTAGCTAAGATTTGGCGACCTCAACAATATGTCATAATTTTGTTGAAACCTGTATTTTTATATGTAATTTTGTTTTTAATTTGATTTTTCTTACTTACCAAAGTCAGGTAAGAATATCTATTGTGTAATAGGGAAAACTATAATCTTGTCAGTTGAATATGCACCGAAACTGAAGTAAATTATTATATCTATCTTAATTTTATTTTTTGAAACCCTGTTGCCAAGTGTTGGCTGCTCAAAATTACTTAAAAGTGAACTTTGATCGATGTAAATGCAGTCTCATTTAAGATGTCTAGCTGTCAATTAGTATGCCAGCCATACATGTTAAATCAAAATCACCGGTCAAAGTTCAGTTGAACACACATCTCGACCTGGAAAATATGGTTATATTCTTAGAATTAAAAATTGACCAGTCCTTATAGTTAAAAGATAAATTTCCCCCAAAAAATGCTTACGTTCAAAATACTATGTTATTTATTTGGTCAACTGCATTTAACCATCTGTCAGAAAAATATATATTAAAGGATTTTCCAACGCCTGACCTGTTGAATACTCGAAAAAGGGTCCTTTTTATTTTTACCGCTTCGAGAATCAAAGAGAAACTTAAATATTTTACAGGTTACAAGCATTTTAGGAATTTTCAGTTTCAGAAATTTAACTCTTAAGATGCTTAAAATAAAAAACTTTTTGATACATAATTGTCCAGAACTGAAGCTTTTTTTTTGAATTAGTGAGGGAAGTATAAGTTCTTATTTTGTAAGTTTATGTTACTTTACTTTAAATGTCTTACAAATTAAGAAAAATTTTATGCCAATATCTCAAAACCTGTCACTAATAAAAAAACAAGATATTAAGCTTTAGTATTATCTAGAACTTAATTAAATTTGACGCTATTACAATTTCAGCGTAAATTAAACCCTGTTTATGTATTTTTATAAAAACATTTAAGAGGTGATTTGGTTCAAAATAATATCCCTCCAAAGAGGTTGTTTTTTTTAGTTTTTATTCTAAACCAACCTATCTTTTGAATGGTCTTTCTAGGTTTTTGAATCAAACACTTTTTGTATTTTAAGGGGTTTGGGTATGGTATGGTTAAAAATTAACCTACTCCACAATCACAAATTTAACTAGGGTATACAGGGTGTCCAAGAATATGTGGGCAATCTCTCGGAATCTAATAAAAAACCTAAACATATTATGACAAGTTTCCATAAACTTTTCTCCTATGACCCTCCCCTCACGGAGATACAGGTACATAACGGACGCCCCTGGAAATCGTTTTTACTAGATAAGTCTTCCTAAATCATATTTGGCTTATTTAGTTTGCCAGGGATGGACTAGCTCTGACACAATAATAGCAATTTTTTAACACCCTGTATGATAAAGGCTCAACAATATTATTTTTGGATAGCTTTAACCTTAAACTAAAAAAAGGATATACTTGATTGACATCGATAAAATCAACTGTTTACGAGAAATAAAATATTATGTTTGGTATTTTTTTTACTTTATACAGGGTGTTTTCTCTAATGTGAAAAAATTTGGAAAAAGAATAAAAACGCAAAAATTATAAATGCTTTATTTTGAAGTGCAATGTCCAAATATATTTAAAAATATGTACACAAATTTTCAGTTAAAATGCATTTAAAACACTGATGGGGTTTAAGACAACATTTTTTTGTTTCCTCAAAGCTGTGCTCTTCTACAAAATGTATAAAAATTGGGTCCATTTTATAATCTTCAAACCACAGACCACAAACACCAAACTTTAATAATTTAATTTATTTATTTAAAGATAAACTTAACAACACTCTAGGTAATTACATGTAATTCAAATAATAAAAATATGATTTGAAAAATAAACACATAAGTAAATAAAGATTTTTTTTGGTTAGAATCGCTCTAAAAGTTCAAAATGTAATGAAAACATAAGTAAAGCTATGACAACGAAAACCTTATGTACAGGGTCTTTGATTATATTTACGTGTCTTCTAAGGCCTTTATTTTTAAAAACAGAAAAAAATGTTTTATATAAAAATTGTAGGATTTTTTCCATATCATCTTTTGAAATTATCAGTGAAAAAATATCGCAATGAAAAAATCGAAAATTATGGGCAACTTCAACTTTTTTAAATGAAACACCCTGTATATTATGCGCTACAACGAAATATCTGTTTTTTCTGATTTCAAATATATATACATTAATGATATTAAGATGAACCGTTTTTGAGATATTTTAGGTTTAATTATTAATAAATTACAAAAAAGTTTCATATTGGTATTAAGAAAGCCTTGAAAACAATAAAGTTGTTATGTTGCTGAATTAGGTGAGGGTTTTCTTTGGACCAATAATGTTTATTTTTGTGATTAAACATTTCTGCTGAAGTGAAGGAAGACTTGTCGGTGAATAGAGTTTTATTTAAAAACTTTGGATCCTGCTGCATAAACCTAGCTATTTTCAATGCATACTTAGGTCGGTCCTGCATGTTTTGTTCAGAAAGATTCTGAACGGACATACATTTATAAGGTTTTTAACTGGAATTTTAAAAAACCACTTGGCGGACAGTGTCAGCCCTTAGTCCGTTTAAACAACATATTATAAGCAAACATTTTTCGAAAGCTCAGCTTTCTAACTTAATAGGTTTTGCCACATTAAAAAAAAAACATGAAAAAGCTAAGTTTTGTACCGGGTAAAAATAGTACCACTTATTGATACACTTTATTTGATATTTTTTTGAGAAATGTATATTTTTATGTTTTGTTGTTACCCTTACGCCCCCTAGCGGCCATCCCACAGACTTGAAAATAATTTTCAGCAATTTCTCTTGGTCACTTTTATCTAAAAAAATTTTTCCCGATAGTTATACCATTAGTAGTTTCTGAGATATAGCCGACTACCTCTCTTAGTGGAACACCCGGTACATATTTTGGTTTTTCATGTTGCACCACTTCTCAAAAGACAACACTGGTGGTTTTCTGTTAAATTTTATTAAGCAATACAGCTTTTATTAAGATTTATAAACTGTTCTATACTGGCGCCAAGAAGAAACTACCCCCCGTTCTAAACCACACCAAGTGTGACTTTAATTTAACAACTGCTAATTGTTTGCCTTAAATTACTAAGTCATTTGCGAATTAAGGTTTAATAACTAGTACCTAACATGCATACAGCAAAAAAATATTTCCCCGGTATTTTACCAATATACCGTAAAGGGGATCTAAAAGTTCAAAAATGTCAATTGACTCTATGAGTGCACGCGTCTATACTCTAGGAGCTGAATCGAAGCTATCCCTTCTGGCAAATAACCCAAAATATATACATATATTATAATAATTCACGGTAGTATAATGCTCTACAAAAATATCGACAAAATTTATAATGCTTACACTCTTACTAAATCTGGTCTCTTTAAATTAAAAAGAGATACTAGACAACCAAATTTAATTTAAAAATTTTCAATACGTGCATTACAATACATTTTTAAATGAGATCAAATGAAGTAAAGAATAAGATAAACTGGAACAAAATAGATTTCAATTGACAGAAATTAAATTACAATAAAAATATGTGTTACCAAACGTTTCAAATTTAATTTGATTTTGTTGTTTGATAATGTAATTTTATAATTTTTATTCAATTGTTTACATATTAAGTTTGTGTTAATGACATTAGAAGTCCACAGTTAATTTTACGAATTTTTTAAGCTTATTATGTATGTATAACACAATTTTTTATTTGAAATAACCCATTCAATCTGCGCTTTGATATGCCTTTATCTTTTTTTCTGTAAATTTTTTTAATTTATTTTTTGTGACTTCTCCGACATAAATTAGAAATTTATATAGTACCACCCAATAAATTACATGGTTAAACACATAAAATCGTATATAATTATTTATCTTCTATACTAATTGCTTATATTTTTTAGGAATTAGTAACAAATGGTCATTAGTCGTCGGTTAATGAAGATTTTATTGTTTTAACGTTAATTTGTTACTATTTTGTGAAACATTTTTAAAACCTAATTTTTTAGTTGTTTGTATAGTCGTGTAGAAAATAGACATTTTTTTTATCACAAATATATTATTTTAAATCGAAAGGTGTACTAGAAATCGCATAATTATATATAGTGAAAGATATAGATAGCATTTCCGAGGACATCCAATAAAAAAAATATTACAACGACCCCTGGTAGTTTTATTTGATATGCAATTATTTTTCAATCATCATTTTCGGATTCAGGTTTTTTAAGGTACAGGTAGAGGTAACCACAAAAGTTAAAAGTCGACCAAGTCGAACGTTTTACGAACAGCGACGGGAAACCGATATTGGAAAACATAAATTGATTAATTTGTAATTTGTTTTGTCTGTAAACTGCGAACGTCCAACGGCGAACAGAAATGGCAATGTCAAACTATAAACCTAGTCTAACTAAATAAACCAAATACCTACTCCTTCTACCTTTACATGCATTTTTGGTCTTTTTATTTAGAGTATTTTGGTAAAAAGAAATACAAAGGCATCTATTTACATAAAAACTGTTTAACCAATATTGTATAAACAACCAGTATAATTCCATTTCCATTACAAATCTTTGCCAAAAATGGTTTGACACTGACAATGATTTAATAATGAGATTTCACAAATAAAAACAATATTTTCAATAATTTATTATTTAAGGATTTTATTGGGCCCACACTACTAGGTACCCAGTTCTCTGAAATAACGATTAAGCTAATTTCGTTAAATATACTTTTCCACAAAAACAAACTGCGAATTTGCATGATTTTATCTTTAAAAACTTTCAGTCAATAATACTTTTTTATTATTTGCCTTTTTCAAACACGGTTTTTAGTTTTTAAATACGAGATAAATTTTATTTATCAAAAGGTCTTAGGGATAAATATTGCAACATAGGTCTGTCTGTTGTACCACTTATATCTGACGGTACACTGTTTTTTAAGATGGCTGTCCTTAAAATCAATTACAGCACCTGTACCCTGTTGTTAACCCTACCTCATCTATCTCTTTTATAAATACCCTTACATCGTATTTGCGGAACTTCAGAGTCGGTGGTCGGTAGAGGGACCTGTTCGTACTCCAAGACGTCTTTGACTTTTGTGTAAGGGTTATTATTTTAATAAAACTGAAATAAGTTCTGGTTAACTATTTGCTTCTTCCAATATGAGCATGTATGTAATTTAAAGATAAGTATTAGCTATTAGTATCAAGATTCTTAACTATTATAAAAAGTATGATACAAAACTGAAATAAGTTCTGATTAACTATTTTGCTTCCCAATATAGCTAGTAATTTGTAAGGTATTAGCTATTATATCAGAGATTCACCACTATCAAAAAAAAGTATCGGATCCAGAGATGTGATATAAAGTTTTCGATATTTTTTGCTTCCCTAACACGAATCTGTGGTCTGAATTTGGCCATCAGGTCACAATTTTTTCCTAACCTTTAAAAACCACCAAAAAACACTCTACAAAAAAAGTATCGCACCCAGAGATGTAATAGGGCAAAACCCGGATAGTCGCCCCAGGGGTATAGTTGCCTTGATTGCAATAACTCTAGTTTCGCGAATGACACACAACATGTTATTTTATTTATCTATAGACTCTGCAAATACAACTAAGATGGCAGTGTTACATGTCTCTGTGCGATTGCATGGGACGGCTAGGTGCGATCAAAGATTTTGCGGGATAAACTTCCTCTTTCTCGGCGGGGCATCGATCCTAAACGTAATTTACATGGATTAGGCAACTATCCCCTATATGGGATAGTTGTCCTAATTTGGCCACTCAGGTCCAAATTTTTTCCTCAACCTTTAAAAAACCACCAAAAAACACCTTTACAAAAAAGATCTTCTTTGCAAGAGATGTAATATATAGTTTTTGATGTTTTTTGCCTCCTAAACACGAATCCGTGTCAGAATTTTTTCCTAACCTCCAAAAGCCGTCAAAAACACTCTTTAAAAAAGTATAGGACTCGCAGATTAAATATATGCTTTGCGATATATTTTTGACTTTTAAATACGAATCCGTGGACAGAATTTGGCTGTCAAGTCACAATTTTTCATAATCTTAAAAAGCCGGAAGGAAAACCACTTTACAAAAAAAGTATCGGACTCAAAGATGTATTTTATGATTTTCAATGTTTATTTGTCTCCTAAACACGAATCCGTGGTCAAAATTTGGCCAACAGGTCACAATATTTTCCTAACCTCCAAACACCGGCAAAACAAACCACTCTATATAAAAATTTCGAACCCAGAGTTGTGATATATCGTTTTTATTGTATTTTTGTCTTCTGAACACGAATCCGTGGTCAGTTTTGCTCTAGCACCCACCAATTTTCGTTGAAAACCGTCAAAATTACGGATTTTTTTTTGGTTTTGGGAGAATGAAAAAAATTGTGACCTGACAATCAAATTCTGACAACGGATTCCTGTTCAGAAAGCAAAAATACATTGAAAACCATATACCACATCTCTGAACCCTATACTTTTTTTTGTAGAGTGGTGTTAGGTATTTAAGCAATTCCTATTTATGATATAAATTTTATATAAGAACCTTGTAAGGTTTTACTTAATAGATATTTATATACAGTCCAATACTTATTTATTGTTGACCACTGGTAACATTATGACTATTTTTAGGATATAACTTTTTAAAAAGTGCCTATCAATATTACTCCATTTTTTAATAAAAGAAGTAAATTATTAAGGTAATTAAAAAACGCGATGATTCATTAGTGTTTTAATCTTATCCATTTTTATCAGTATTAAAAATACACTGAAAAGCGTGTTCATACCATCATGTTTTTAAGGGCTAATTTAAAAAAATATATTTTAGCATATTCATAAAAATATATTTTATAAATAATCTTTAAACACAGATTGACACTTTCAAAATTACCCCCGTATGAACCGACCACAATTTAACTGGTCCACTGTGATGTCCTGCAGGGATTGTTTGTCCTTCATTTAAGGGCTTTGCGTCGGCCTTTACCGGACCTTAACTCCCACTGCGGTCAGACATTCACAAGATTGTTAAGATTGTTATAAGTCAATTTGTGGTGGTAATTGACTATGTTCATCTGGGTATTAGTCTCTGTAATTTCGAAATTTATTTTGTTATGTTTTAATAAAGGCGTGAAAAAGATAAATGCTATTTTTAAGTGTTTAGCAAGATAAAAGCTGTTGTGATCGCAAAGGTGTTACATGCCAATATTAGATTGTTGTTTATTGTTAGGCTTATTTGGAATTTTTATTTATAATTTATACTACGTTTTTACATGCTTGATTTGCTCTTTTAAATTTTTTCATAATAGAAGATTAAATTTATACACGGACCTTTAAAAACTTTGCAATATTTTCGAGCTATTTTTTTTTCTTTCGAGTAAATATTGTGGGCCCAGACAGTGGCTCTGTCATAATGTATTATTTTTTGTATTATTTTTGTAATATGTTTTTAAAGTTATAAACAATTTTGTTGCCAAAAACTCATAAAAAATCATGAGGTTAGTTACTAGCAAGTACTCGAGTAGTGTTTTTTAATGTGTAGCATATTCAGGCTTGTTGCAGTAAGGCATTCAAAATTCTTGATTTCATTAAAAACAATACTAAATATTTTAAAAACATTTTTACTATAAGAACTCTCTATGTCTATGTCAAGTCAGGTCACATTTGGAGAATTCTACTGCTGTTTGGTCGCCTTTCTATTAAACATATATATCGACAAGATTGAGCCAATTTAGAAAAAAAATTCTTTGGAATGTTAAAAATAAAGTGATGAAGCTGAAACTGGCTTCCAGCCTATAGCGGCAAAGCCAAACTGCGCAGGGCCCAAACGCAATCTAAACTTTTAAGGGCCCTAAAATTTTGCTCCCCTTTAATTCGTATGGAAGATCCTTCCTAAGGTCCTTCAGAGGATTCGCCTAGAGTTATAGAATTTTTGGACATGGAATGAAGAAATTCACCGAAATATCAAATTTTTGAATTTTTCTAATAAATAACGTTTAATTTTGGTACTCTAAAATTTTGCTTTCCTTTAATTCACATGGGAGATTCTTCCTAAGATCTTTCAAAAGATTTACCTAAAGTTATAGATTTTTTGGACATTGCTGGAACTCAGATTCCAGTGGACACCCTGAAATTTTGATATTTTTCATCAAATTCTACAAGTTTCAGTACTTTAATAATTTTGCTTTTCCTTAATTCAAATAATGAATTCTTCCTAGGGTCCTACAGAAGATATGCCGAAAGTTATAGAATTTTTGGACATCGTCGAAATATCAAATCTTTGAATTTGTGTATTAAATAACGTAAAATTTTACTATTAGAAAATTTTGCTTTCATTTAATTCATATGGAAGATCCTTCAGAAGATTTGCCTAAAGTTATAGAATTTTCGAGAGAATTTTTGAACATTGCTGGCATGGAGTAAAGACCCTGAAATTTACTACTGTAAAGTGGCATCGCATCTGCAGAGATAGATTTTAAAGCAATTTAAATATTGATAAATTTGCCGTAAAAAGAAGAAAAACTGACATCATGATGGTTCAAAGTTCTTCATGGTTTGGTTGATTGCTCACAAATTCGGTCTTAACTGAACCTTCATATTTCCAGAAGATCCTTCAGGGTCAGAAGAATATGTATTATTTAAACAAAAAGAAACAGTCATTAATACAGACAGACCAGTAAAAAATTTGCCAAGTCAAAAAAGAACCTGCTTTAGTTTTGGATACTATCACTTTAAGAGGCCGAGTTTTTCGGATAGGAACTTGGCCCTTATTTACATGAGTGTATTTGGTTTAATAAAGGTTACACAAGACTGAGTCTATTATTTCCATTACCAAGGCCGGGTTTAACTTTTTGCCGCCCATAGGCTAATATATTTTGCCGCCCTTATAATATGTCAATATTTTTTTGGATATCGGAACAAAAAATTTAGCTTTTAAAAACTACACTGGTAATTATTATAAAAATTGACTGAATAAATTTAACAAAAGTAAAATATACAAAAATTAAATACTTAACAATTCTTTAAAACAAACAAATTTCAGGAATTGTTTTATCTATTTGTTAAATATTAAAAACATTTTTTTTTACGATAACATTTTTTTAATTAATTGTAAATTTGCCGCCCTAGGCTTCAGCCTACGCAGCCTTTGGGTAAATCCACTCCTGCCATTACCTTTAAGTTGGTATTAATATGAGTTATACTTTGACTTTTAAAATCAACATTTACAAATTTGGAACATAATACAAACTAAAAAAAAAACGAAAAATTGACCTCGACACAAAAATTACAAATACAAATTCACTGTCTAAATTCCAGTCAATTACTAAAGGCGCAATGGTAAGCTAATACATGTCAGTTGTTTCAGTTAAATAGCATTATCATTATTTTTAAAATAGATCTTTTATAAAACCATTTTAATACCATTTTATTTTATTTTTTTTACTAAGGAAATTATGGTCAATAGTCATTTAATTTTTAAAAAAGAATTTTATAAAAATTATAAAATTATACGTATAAGTCCAAGGTACTCACTTAAAATAAATATTTTATCTTTAAAATTCTTAGCAATATCTACTTATTTTGTTTCGAATAAGATAACAAAACTGTTTATTTTTTAATGAAACAAAAACAGAAAAGAATGTGTTTTTGTGCCTTTATTGTTTTTCCAAACAGGTTTATCAGCCTTTTGCCAAGCAGCTTCTTAATAAATTTGACCGTCGGATAAAAATATATACTACTTCTCAGAAATTTAAATTGTTTGATAGATAGAAAAAGAAAAGTAAACAGGTCTAAAATTTTACGGAATATTTTTGCAATTAAGACAATAAAACAAAAAATAAAAAAGGTAAATACCTAAAGACCTCAATATTCACTTCGTACGTCATCTTAACAATTTCCATTGCAGAGGGTCATATTTGAAGCTTTACTTAGGTTTTAAAACAGCTGTAAAATAGCCATCTTGTGTATTTCTCCCAGTAAAATCCTGAGAGAAAGTAATTTGAACTAAAACACTAGATATACAACAAAAATTTAGCATTTTCTTAAAGGAACACCTTATTTTTGGTTTGTTTTGGTTAGCATCTCAATTTGTCCTTACGTTTTAATAAAGAGAATTTTTAATTTATTTTTAGCTTCAACAGAATAAATTAGACTCGTATGAGGAATTTGTAATTTAAATTAGAAAATAAAAAAATATGAATAAATGTCTAGTGTGCCAATACACTAAAAGTCACTATTTACTCGCCAGCCTTTATTACTCGCGTCTAGAGATACCCCGTGATCACGAGCTTCTTGACAGTGTTGACACATAAAACGCTTTATTATGCAGGGACTCGGCTAAAAAATACATTTTAATGTAATAATTTAGGGTATTTTTTAATACGTCCCCGCATTTTTACGTCTAAAATATAATGGGATAAATAAAAAGCCGCTTTGCTAACCAGAACCAACCATGACCGACTAGAACTTGGGCTTTTGAATTTGTCTAAATTATTTGTAGATGTTATAAACAAAATTTTAACAACGCATTAGAAAAAAATAGGGGAATATAATTACACTTAAACAAAAAAAATTATAACCTCTACCATATCAAAAATTATAAAAATTGTGTTAATAACTTCTATGTAATATTTTACTTTGCTGGTTAGCAAAGCGGCTTTTTATTTTCCCCAATCATATATCAGACGTAAAAATGCGGAGATGTATTAGAAAAGACCCATGATTTGCTTTTTTTACATTAAATGCATTATTTAGGAAAAGCCTACTTTTTAAATTACGCGCCAAATCTATATAATAAAGCATGTTTCATGTGTCAACACTGTCAAGAAGCTCGTGATCACGGAGTATCTCTAGACGCGAGTGCCTTTATTGCATTATTTAAAACAAAACAATTTTAATAATTTTGAAGTTTAATATAGCCCTAAGACATTGAAAGAATATTACCTTTTTCATTTTTGGTATTTTAGATATTTATTGAAACCCTCTCTTATTTTCTATGTTAAATCGCCAAGATAAAAATGAACTCATTATAATTAAAAGGTATCGAAAAAAATGAGACTCTCAGAAACCAATCATAAATAAGTTTATAACGTATCTCTTTCGTTTTAGTTGAAACCATTATTTTCTTTGGGAAGCGACGGGAAAAAACACAAGAAGGCTATTTCTTGTTTTTTTTAAGACGTACGAGGAAAGCCAAGATATGACCCTTTTTAGTTCTTGTACAAGCTGTCCAGATTTTAATGTAATTGTAGGGTATCTCGGTTAGTATTAGGGAGGGAGACCTGCGGTTTTCGAGAAAAGTCGCTACCTTTTAATGAAACAGGACGAAATTCATTTATTTTCGTTTTTGAATGCGATCGTGTTTCAATGATCATGTAACTTACAACAATAGTTAAAACTAAAATTAGTTGGTAGCGACACTTCGCGAAAACCTCAAGTCTCTATCTCTTATAATAACCGAGATATCCTGCAATTACAACGAAATTTGGACACCCTGTACATATTTACAATTTACAACATTATTGCATGTATGAAAGCTAACTACTACAGGTCTTTTGTTAACTTAATTTAATTCATAAAGGTAAAGCGGTACAGAAAATTAATATTTACTCCAACCACTTTTGATTTTTTAACATTTACTTGTGGTTTTTGTAACTTCCTTCCATTATGCCCGAAAAAACATTTTCAAGATAAAAAAATACAAAGTTTTAATTGGCCTTAGTTAGATTTTTTAACTCCCCCCCCCCTAGTAAGATGTCATGAGATTTGTCTTGACTCCCTTCCCCCTAATCTCACGTTGCGTTGGATTTATTAAAAAAAAAAACATAATTTGCTTAATTATTATTTTTATTTAAGACTAGATAAGACTGGTACATATAAAACTACTAAGAACGTAGTCCAGAATCACAGTGAAAAAAATATTATTGTGTAAGATAAGCCTATTGTATTAGCTTGTGTAGAATAAGGTTAGGCGCACATTACAGACCAAACTGTCGTACGATAGTTTAGTCGGATTGGACTGCACCTTTGCTCACTGCTACAGTTTAAAGACTGCCCTTCAAACTGTTTCATCAGCCCATTTTGAATTCTTTGAATGTGCACACTTACATATACCTATTTCTTTGGTAATTAAAAAGTCGATGAAACTATCGGCCGATCAAAAGTCTGTAGTGTGCGCCTACTCTAAGATGGATATTTGAGTGGAAAAACGTGTTTTACTTATTTTAACCCAGTTTTCTCGCAATTTTACACCATTTAAAAAAAAATCCGTAATATTGGCCATAAGCCCCTACGTGAGATTGGGTGAGATTTGGCTGAATCCCCCTACTCCCCTAAATGTCTGACGGAATTAAGGGACACCCTCTTATTGAAAGTGTGGCAAAAAACGAACAAACAATACCTTCACATTTTTATTATTATTCCAATCATATTAGTGCCTAACTACATTAAAGAAAACTGGTGTCAAAATAGATGGTATAAAAATCAATCGAGGATTTAATATGGGGCCAGTGCATAGAACAAATTATTTTAAAATATACTGACAATATTAAAAACTAGATTAAATGATTACTTAAATGTGTTTTCACTGGCGCAGTTCCTATTTTACATTAATGCCACAGTGACATAGGTACCTACTATCATCTACTATCATATGAGGATGCATGTGATTAGTAATTGTTACCATACAACAAGCAGATAAGTATAAATAAGTATTGTTGTACACCAACCTAATGTTCAAGAAACGAGTATTCTCTTTTAAGTCAAAAATTTCCACCTTAAACCAATCATGATTAATCGACAGTCTGACAGCCATCCTCCAATCTGTTTAAAATTTCGTTGTTTATTATATTATACAATTTATAGCAAATGTAGCAAGATAATGACTACCTAGTTAGGATTTTGCCTGTGATTGAATCTACATACTTGAGTTTTTTAATTAGTTACTAACCATAAATTGATTTTGGACATTTATACTTTTAATAAAAACAATCAATACAGAAATAAATATCAAGCCAATCAAAACTAACACTATTTAATATGTAATTAAAAAAAACAAAAATATAGGATTACTAATTTACTGTTAAACAAAAGGGTCATTAAAAATCATGTACACAACAATTGTTTATTAAAAAAGTAATTTAAATGTAATTGGCAAAATTAATTTTCAATGTTGTAATAATTAACAGAATAATATAATATGTTAATAAAATAGTAAATCGCCTACACATATTATCATTTGTTATTAACTGCATTACTCTAAGTAGTAAACCTACTATTATAATGCTTTAAAAAAAATACATAAATCTTCAAATACCGCAACAAAGATTCCATTAGCCGAATGTAATAATGCGATTATTAAAAGAAACTGTCATCAGAGTATTAATCTAATGTCAATAAAAAAATGCTAATTTTTTCAGGCATATGCGTAAAACATCTATTTGACCATCCTTTAGAACACACCTCCAAAGATGCTAATGAGAAGCAAGGACATTACACACCTCCATCAAGCATTTATTTACACTGTCATACTGTCAATATTTGACATACCTAATAAAGTGGCCGTTTGAGGCCTGTCTCTGTAGGTCCAGATCAATCGTGAGGCCTTTTTGAACACTGTGTCACTAACTAAAACCAATACATACGCCACGTGCAACGCGCGAATAATTGTCTCTCAGTCCCAATTATTAACCGTTATTGTCTTCAATAGAATAATTGGGGTAATAAAGTTGATTATAATAACACAACGGAATCGGACTACGTGCAAATCCTATCAACTTGCGGCACTCTGTGTGTAAATTGTCCGCTGCTAAAGGTGAGTTTACACTGAGCATGCGTCCGTCATTTCCTAAACGAGGCACCAATGAAGAAGGCAGGCGGAGCCTTGGGTATTATCTCGACACGTTATGCTCGGAGAACAGAATGGGTCCGCCTTGCTTTTGTCATGTTAATTTTTTGTCTCTTGTCCTATTGTACAGGTGTTTTTAAATTGTATTTGCCTTTAAAGGTTTTTTTTCTTATATCGATTACTATGATTGTGTTTCGGGATGGGAACTTTTGTATCCATTCGGGATATTGTTATAATTTCTGTATTACCAGCAAATGATAATCCTTAGTTACTGAATGAAAATAAAAATATAAGTTTTGATAAGAAAACGATTATAAAAATAGGGACCATAAAAGACCATATATTATAGTATAGTCAATGAACAGATTGAGCATGACCTAAATAAATAAAGTTAATAATGATATGTACTTTTCTAAATATGTTGACAAATTAAAAGTATGCCTTTATTTTAGAGCAAAAAAAAATATTTTTTGATGGTCCCTATGAAGAAGCAAGTTTTCAAAAATTTAACATAGAAAAACAGTACCTTAGAAATTTAGATTTTTACTTAATTTCACTTTATTTACTACTGCTCTAAAATAATAACAATAAGATTCTATAGGTATATCAGTTTAACCGAACTCTAACCATCCTAAAGCTATCACAATTAATATAAAAATAGATGCATTACTGAAAAATTGAACCCTCACCACAACTTAATTTTTTTAGTTAATATTACATCAATACATACATTTCTGCCTCCGTTCCGACTTTCACCCAGAAAGTATAGCACGCGATTTGAAGCTTACGCTTTTTCGTGGGAATCCACCGCAGTGGCGCAGAAAGAGTGTGTTTTTGCTCGTGAAAATGTAAGGAAACTTGCCGCCAACTAATGGGGTTCTCCTTGTGGGGCTAAGCGCTGTGAGTGGTAAATGCCTAGATCCCTGTTGTTTTTACGTTTTGTGTCGTGTACGCAATAGCAGTAGCAGTGATTGATTTCATCGCCATTATTTATGCCTTCATAATTCAAAACAGTAAAAAAGTTTAAATTTGTGAAAAAATTGGAATATCTGGGGGCTACAGACTGCGACATCCAGACGTTCTACTAACAAAGCCCGGGAAAACTCACATCGCGACATCGCAACGTGTGACTGGAAAGGGGAGAACTGACGAATTGACTGGCGTCAAAGCCATAAACATAGCAGTTTAGTTCACATAAATTTTAAATGCGTTAGCTTTCCCTACCAATAGTTAAAGTCCAGCTAAAATGAAATTAAACTGTCCAGGATTTAGTTTATCATATAGGTATTTGATTGTGTGGTATGAATCATAGAATAAGATGTAAGGTCACAAACTATTTTTCTTTTTATCTTGGTACATCCATAAAGGCTTTAAGTCTAAGGATTAACGTGCTAAGAGTTTCTTATGTGAAGGAAGTTTATTAACACGGGACTGATTTAAAGTTTTGAAGGAAAAAACATCAGTAGGTAGCAGGTTTCAGAGTCGAGATACTCTAAAGATGAAGAAAGTGGAAATTGACAGTGGCACTCCGTGTTGTTCCATTACCAAAGGAGGAATTATATCAGTTAATGCTTTAGAATAGAAACCGTATAAATACTTACAAAAGAGCGACATACTCCGTACATGACGTCTTTGGGCAAGAGATGAAAGCTTTTTTGTTAGGGTGGTGTCATTAAGAAAGCTCTTCCTTGAATGAAATCAGGGATGCTAAGAGTTATTGGAAACGCTATTTTGCAGACATGGAAACAGTATTCCATAAAGGGTATCATTTAAGATACATAGCGTTACAAAGTAGGGATGATTATTGACTAAATATTTACGCAAGAGCGAAAGTGACTGTGTCTTTGCTCAAGTTCCTCATTAATATTTTTTGTTTTTTTTTTCTTAAAATCGTTCCTTTATTTTATCCATCCATCATATGTTACGTATTCTATTAGCAGATCACTTGCTGCTTGCTGCGAGACTATGTAACATAAAAATCTTCTTGCTGCGCTCTCATTAGATATTTAAATAAAGAACTTGGCCTTTTTGGCCTTTAAGTAAATGAACTGAACCAGGTTTTTGATGTTCCAATCCAATATAAGTTTATGATCCTGTGAAAAAGATATCTGTGTTAACCTGCGCCTGTTTTTCATATCAGTCTTATAGAGACTGACTTGGGAAACGAAATATTAGAATGAAGGGTACTATTGTCAGTCATTGGATATGTCAATCCGTACTGTAAATCAAGTATAATTTTGTGTTTTAAATTAATACATTTTTAGATAATATTACTCGACTAAACGAACTCTTAGGACTGGGGCTTAAAAAGTAATGATTTTTGATCACGTTTAAACTTTACTTCCATCTGCCCCAGAAAAACTTTCCTCCCAATGCTATTTTTACCAATTGCAAGAAAGGTTGTAATTGCAAGTTTAGCTGTAAAAAAGTGTATTTTTTAATATTTTATTGCTAGGACCTGTCTTGCTTCAGTATTAGATCACATTTTTTAACAGACGATAAGGCTTATGACATCAATGGGAAGTATGTAATTTGTCTTTTTCTAAAAGCAACAGGAAAAAAAAATAAAAATTCAGAAAATCAAAGAAAAAAATAATTATTACGAATAAAAAATTTTTTGTTTTTTTTCAGAATATTTTGTAATGTCATTAATGAAATAATATATATATATATATTATATATATATATATATATATATATATATATATATATATATATATATATATATATATATATATATATATATATATATATATATATATATATATATATATATATATATATATATATATATATATATATATATATATATATATATATATATATATATATATATATATGTGTATATATATATTTAATTTTATCGAAAGAAAGATTTGTGAGTTATTGTGTGTTAAACAAAATTAATCTAAGGGTATTCGCTTTAAAAATCATAGTTATAGCAACAATTATATTTATTGATACTCTGTTACAGTTTTTACATGTGTTGCCAATAGGTGCCTACTTTTGCAATCTTTACCACACTATTTTAACAGTCTAGATTTTGCTTTTTACATTATACTAATATTAATAGAATTTCGTTTTATTAATCTGAAATAGGTATGCCATTTTTACTTTATTTTTTCACGTATTCAGCCTTTATGTCTATGCACTTTTGCCATCGTTGTGAAATTTTTGAATTACACTTTAAAAGATTTTATTTATTGGGTTTTAAATAAAAGCTGAAAATTAAATGGTCGTAAATCCGGACCATAAGGCGGATGTCAAAGATCCTCCAAATTCATTGCTAGGGCTAGGGAGTTATCTTGTAGCTTAAGTAAGCAAGTTAGAATAATCAATTAAGAGAACACCCTTGTAACCCCAAAACGTAAAGGTTAATGTTATCTTTACTTTACCAGCTGAAAGCACAGGTTTTGCCTTTTTTAGTTTTAAACACAACTTTTTGGTAATGCAGATAAAAACTGATGACTTCCTTAACGCTACCAAAACTAATTGGTAATCTTTCTTTTACTAACCAAACAGAAATTTTTCTACTGGCAACAATAAGGTCACTTGTAAGGTCAGTGATGCTTTGAATTTTCGAACTTCTCGATCCTCTCACGTGCTCCTCAAACTTTTTACACCAGTTAAATATCTGGCTTTTTAATATGGTAGATTCTATGTATTGTGCTGGAAGTAGGAACTAACCAGAACTAACCAAAATATATCTAGGTTTAGCACCAGAAACTACAAATGTCAATCCACATTAGTGCAACTTTTCGTGCATTATTGATGGCCAGGGGTTTTTAATGCCAACAGCTGATTTGTTGCTAATACACCCTACTCGTGCACCTTCTTGTTTCCTTGAATAACTTTCATTTGTTTTTGGCCCCTGACTTTTTTCATAACCTATATTTTGTGTTTGTTTTATGGCCAATTGCACCGTTGTGGTTTTCTGTTTTCTTAACTAAGGGACGTTTTGAATGTGACTATTGTCATAATATTTGACACCGTCTCAATGCAACTTAGATTAAGAAGGACTTAAAACTGCTTAAACCCAGTGGCGGCTCGTGGGTTAAAAAGTAAGAGGTTGCAATTCTATGGTTCTTTAAAAAATAAATAAATAACCACAATAAACTTAATGTAAATAAATAGACTGTAATAAAATCATACAAATAGCTACATATGTTACACATATAACCAAAATAACAAATTATACTTCAATAAATCGTAAATCAGCCTGCTAGATAAATAAAGGTTTGCAGTGGAACTGCAAACCTCATCCCTTATGAGACTAAATTCAGCCCAATGCCAAGCTAGGCAACTTCATATACTTACGCTTACTGTAATGAATCCAGTTGGGTTTCATTTTGATTGCAACCATCGCATCGGCATCGGCTTCTAGGATGCGATCAGTACGCGCGATTAAATTAATGATATTTTAGCACAGAATTAAGTTTTTAATAATTTGGCTGGTATTGTGAGAGTATTAATAAAACAATAAATACAGATTTCGAATATATTTTTTAAAATATGTAACTATGTAATGATTAACCTATATATATATTTTAAAATTTTATTTTAATCCTTTTTTGGGGGTTGCGCAAACCTGCAAACCTAAGGAGGAGCCGCCACTGCTTAAACCACAGTGGTGCAAACGTCGCTTTGTCGTAGTTAATTTAGCTTTTAAAATTGCCTAAAATGGACAAAGAGGTGATTGTTTTAATATCAATTATATGTGGGGCCATTTATTTATTTCTAGCTACCTAACGTAAAATGTCCTAATAACGGTCTATTACATAGCTTTTGCATGCATTAAAAATGCACGCAGTTTTGATGCCTAACTGCGAATAGGCAAAATGATGCAATTTCACTGCAAGGTTCAAAAGCATGGGAAGTTGCATCAATGCGGATCGGCCTTAAGAAAATAATTTTATACCTTGCGCAACGGCTCTGACATTTTCCCAATTACCAAATAAAAACAATTGGAGTGATAATGACATTATGCACGCTTCTAGATTCCATTAAAAGAATGTCAAGACAATATTGCGGCTAGTAACATTCGTATAATTTTGCGAACAAAATTTAGTATCGTTTTTAAACCCCACTCATATAAAATAGACATCAAATGCTAAGTACGCATATTAAATATACGTCCGTGTGTCATCAATAAATTTTATTTCATTTTCATAAATTGCATCAATTTGTCAACATTATTCTAGCATTATGCTCTCATTATCTTGGAACCGAATAATCCCCAACACACCCCATCTTCACCACTATTAATATCATTTAATGTATTCATATTATTCATATTTATAATTCAGACAGAAGAAATAAATCACATACCAAATAGGCCACAAGAATATAATACTTAAAAAAACGAATAAAGAAATAAAGTAATAAAACTTCGATAATCCTGAGTACCCCGTCAAATGAATGAGAGGGTGCTGCGTTTATATTAGCATATTACAGCACATATTTTATAATTACCCCGCATAATAGGCTTTGTAATGGTAATGCTACAAATCGTGTTTGAGCATAACAACCCTTGTGAGGATTGTTGTACAGTGCCCGGTGAATAGCATACAATAAGTAAATATGTATATCCAATAATATTTTTGTTTAATTTTCTTAAATTCTTAAACAGAGATAATACTTATTTAAAGTAAGATGTTATATTTATTATATTCTTTTTTTACCTTGCAATTTATTTTTTTACATAAATTACGATATATTTTTCTTGAAATCGTAATACGAACGGAACTTAAATAAGTAGGGACCAAGTTTTGGTTTCGGTTTTGGCCGAGATTACTTACAAGAGTGTCTGTAGCATGTTAAAATGTTAATGTTATTATTACATAAGTAAATAAGTTTTAATTAAGTACTTTTATTATTTTTTTTTTATTTTATTTAACACGAGATAACTGTCTGTATAAGTATAAGAAATACATTACGTTTCAGTATACAATGGACGTTTCAATATCTAAATAGGTGTCGGTTTTGACCAAAACTGAGATCAAGGCCGAAAATTTGCTTTTGTCAGTATTTCGGTCGGACACTAATTTTGAGCCTTACAACCTTCGAGCATAAACCTACCTAGAGTCAGCCTCGCTGCTCAGTCGTGCGAACAAGCGTAGGTACGTAGCACGTAGAGCTAAAGAGAAGAAAAATAATACTTATTGAAGCTTTCTATCTCTCGCGCTTGTTCGCATGATAGAACGGCAAGGCTGATTTTAGATAGGTAAAGTTTGTCCAAGCTAACATTTTTGTGTTGGCTTACATGTTCAAAAACAAAAATTACTAGACTCAACGTCAAAATTAGCTGATTGGCGTAAATCACCCAGTAATGGATTAAAGGCGTTTCAATTTTTGTATTAAATTTTTTTTGTGTTTGGGTGTTATTTCGTGTTTTAAAGTAATTAGTGAGATTAGAGATTACTCTGCAGTGTTTTTTTTTTTGTGTGGACTATTGACATTTTTTATATTTCATAATTTATTTTATTTTGGACTAAGTTTTTATTTTTATTGGTTTTAAGAAAAAGCCACTAGAATAGATATTTTTTAGTGTATAAATCACAATGATTACTGTATTTCCAGTTTGGAAAAGCATTGAAACCCACTTCAGAGCTGTGATGAGTCGAAGGTAAGAAAATATAAGCTAATAAATATTTTTTTAAAAATGATGCTATCAGAATAGTGATCTTGCAAAAGGTAAAATAACTCGTTTTAAGAATATCATAATCTAAAAATACATCCTCAGATGTGCCAAATATTTTAAGATTTAAATATATTTATGAACGTATTTTTTAGGATCGCATAGTCGCAGTTGCTGACAATATAAGAAGCAAAATATGAAATTTATAAGTAACTTAGGCTTAATGAAAAAACCAAATGTGCAACGCATGAGAAGGAAATTTTCAAAAGGTTTTATGGAAAATAAAGATTTAGGAGAAAATAAAAATCTTTGGGTGTTTCTTACTGTTGTGGCCTTAAGGCCAGCATAGATACGCATGCTTATCGTACGATTTGCTTGTACAGTCTTTAGTCGTCATGTAAGACAGAAGATGCAAGAACACCACAGACATTCCGTTTTATTACTCAGTTTTAAAATAAAAGATGGACGATCGGAGGAAGTTATTAGCAGCTACAGCAGCCGTAATAATTATAAAAAAGAAAAGAAAACAATTCGTTTTTAAAGCATGTTCGCATTGAATTAATTTTCTTTACGATCATGTCTTTATTGGCTCTACTTCTTTCAATTTTTCGATTAATATGTCATAAACAGCGTTCTTTTTCTGTTTATCTGAATAGTCCTTTTTATCTTCCACAAACACTCATTCTGTCTATATTAATCTATAAATTCCGTAAGAAACTCCCTGGACATTAAACGCAAATCAGCCATTTTCGTCAATAAAATTTGAATGCAAATCGGAATACCACACAGACACTCCGTCTTTTATCTCAAGCAAGTTGGTACACGAGAAAAAATCAACCGTCGGTAGATTTCACTCAAGCCAAACAATTGACGGAACACGATGATGAAGACGGACGATTTGACATCACAGACACTACATTTTGCATGACGACTAAAGACTGTACAAGCAAATCGTGCGATAAGCATGCGTGTCTATGCCGGCCTTTATAAATTATCACAGTTTTACAAAAAAGCTTCCTCTTGCGCACTGACAAGCTGTAAAAGACCTGTTTCTCTTTTAGGAATATTTTTACAGCTTCTGCTCCAAATTTTAGCTGTCATAATCCCTTTTTTTGTATACCCAATTAGAGCAAATTAAAAGTCAGTACTCAGATGCATCCCTTTATTGTCCACTTCACGTTTCCCACTTTTTCCACACCTTCATCTGTAGAGTTTCGAGACTACGAAATCTTATCAGTAATTTACATCTGACTTCACTCTAGACACTCGTAGTATGTGAACACTTAGACTTTAAGCATAAGGGGTATCCTGAGAATAATACACATATATGACAGATTCGGAAGATACTTCAGTTAGGGTCTCTTTCATACATAGGACATATGATTAAACCTGTAGCTCTTAGACAACATTAAACTACAGAACACACTTGCTGCATTCTTATGAAACATTAAAGTATATTTAATTAAAAAACTAATGAGATACTTATATTTTCCTTAGATACATTATTCTACATGCTGGTTTAGAAAAAGGATTTGTTGATGGTGCCAGTAGAAGTTTTAAATCTAAAAAAAACAGGAGATTACCATAGCGAGATGAAAGCTGAAAATTTTGAGAAGTGGGTTAGTGATCTACTACCTAATTTGAAAATAACTATTTCATTTAAACACATTACATCAATGGCCACAGTAGTTGCCAAAATGCTTGAACTACCACTTTGTCTGCTCTCTTATCTTAAAAGTGCATCTTATTGTGTTAATGAGACTCTGAATAAATAAATGATTATTACTGTTTTGTTTTATTTATTTTATAATTTAATATAAGAAGCAGCTAATGAAGTTATATCAGATGAAATAAATCGACTTATCTTTAGGCATCCTTAAAAAATTGTAAATTTGCATAATAAGGGATATCGAACCATCCCTTATAGGGAGATATTTTATCAGGCTATTTCAATTCAACCGTAAAAAGTTTGCCTGCAAATATAACAATACATAACAGGTCTGTTTGATATTCAGAAATAGTGGACACTATTTTACATTTTTTTTACGTACCTAAGCGCTCTAATTGAAGGTGTATTTAAGGACTTAGTGTGTACAAAAAGTGTAAAATAGTTCAGACTATTTCTAAATAACAAACACTTAATAAATAACTATTAATCTCCACTAGATAGGCGAAAATGATAATTTTTAATAAAATATTATGGCCAAACATCAAGCTTTCACAATTTATGCAAATATATAAACAGCAAGAAAAAATACTGATGAATTTAGTTATTGTAGTCTAACAACAATTTTTTTAAGATCTTAAAATTTTGAAACTCCCTTCCCTCAGTACGGTCCTGACTAGAATTCTTATATCAGCCAACTTAAATCTGAAAAACAAAATTTACTAATATGTAGGGATATTCGCATTGCCAACCTAAAAATGTTAGCTTGGACAAACTATATATGTATAAAGCTTGCAACAATGAGTGTTATTAGGTGTAATCTGACGTTTTCACAAAGTTTAAAATTTTTGACGTGGGTTATCAAGACAGGATTGCATCGATCAACTTATTTTCATTTTCACTATGTTTTGCCACTGTAAAACAATGGTATAACGAATTTAATCAGTATCGCCGTTCGCTCATTGACGAGAGTCGTGATCGTCATTTAAAATCAATTGTTGTGTCAGAAAACATTGATGCTGTGCAAGAACCAATACAGTAAGATTGTCATATATGATATACTGTGAGACTGACTCAAACTTAGGCATTAGTTCCGTCGTGACATATAGAATATTATATAATTATTTAGCCGTTAAAAAGATGTTTTCTCGTTTGATCCCAAGTATTCTAAAAAAATCTTAAGATTATGTTCATGTGGATTGGTACAAACAAATAGAATAAAATACAATGTCAGTCAAAATCAAAAAATAGCTTTATTATCAAATGACACAAAAATATCGTAGACAAAGCCATATTTATAACACCTATAATATAATATACAATATACAATTAAACAGTTAGTCATTTTTAAAATTGGATGTACAAAGTTAAAGCAACAACAAAATATTTTTACAGAGCAGTGAAACAAAAAATCAAACTAAAAAAAAAATTAATAAAACGCTTACACTACTAGACAATAAATCAGTCAATTCATATATTATCCAGTCAACCAACACATCTATCTGTCATTATAAAACTCGTCAAGAGTGTAGCATGCCTTTCAGTTAAAAACCTCTTTGTAACTCTTCTAAACCCTTTATGGCACTGTTGCCTCCTCAATGACAGAGGCAGCCTATTAAAAATTTTCTTTCCCTCATAAATAAATGACCTTTTAATTAGTTCGGAGCGAGGAATGGGCATGTTAAGGGTAAAAGTCTGACGCAGGTTGTAATGAGTTGATGGCAATGACAGTTCATCCTTATACTTTTTAAAAACTAAACAGACCACCACCAGTGCTTTAAAAGGCGTGTACAAGATTGTAACCTGTAACGAATCATGAAGCTATGCGTATGAGCCGAAAATTAAAGGGCAGTCAACTGTATTGGCAAATTTTACATATTATAATGGAGAACCTAAACTTATACATATGTGTTTTAAGATAAACCAACCACAAAAGTTGTTTGCATTAAAAGTACTTTCAAACAAATGGGCACGTGTTTATTTGGAAGAACTGATCATGAAGCAAAAGTGCCTTGTTTGGCCTAGGTCTTCGGTGAAAGAAAGCAAACGCGTCGAATCATTTTTTATCCAGACAAAGCCAGCTGTTACACATCTTGTCTAATGTCAATTTATGCATTTAAAAAATTAATAGCTTCTTCTTGTTCCTCAACGTCAAAAATAAATAACCTGGATAACGAATTTTATTGGGAAAAGAAACCGTAAATTGCTGTCTATGAAATAAAAACAGCGACGCGTTAAAGTTTCTATTGAGCTTTCCAGACCATGCCAAGATGAAGGTGACGCTTTTTTAAATTTCTTTCCTGCGATAAAGCCTGGATTTACCATTTTACGCCGAAATTAAAATGATCAATTCTAGAGTGGCGTCACAGGCCCATGAGTACCTTTGCGCACTAACCACAACTAACCACAACAAAAAACATTCTATTAAAGTGACAATTTAAAACTCCCACAACGTTAGCAGAAAAGCATAGACATAGAAACTAAGGACGTGGACAAATAGTTTAAAAATCATATCGTTACTGTAGTTAAATAAAAAGATAGAGCCAAAATTCGTATTTTGGCTCTATCTTTTGTTGTATCGTCGTAGTAAGTTACTGGTTTTTGTGCTAATTTATAAAACCCCTCTTACATACAGTACTAAATCTTATAGTTCACTTTGCCTCTGTCCCCTGTCTTTAAATATTAAAAAATATAAATTTACTTTTTCTTAATAAAAGTTCTAGTGCTGACTCTCTAAGTTAATTTTTGTCTTCGCTATAACCCATCTAATTTTACCCATAAAAATTAAATTTAATTACAAATAAATTTGTTCAATAAAGCATGTGCTCTAAGCAGCTAAAAACCCGCAACTTCATCTCTTATTTAGGGATGACAATAATGAGCGTCAAAGAAAGAGTCGCATGCAGATTTGGCAAATCCTCAGATTTAACATGTACAATGATCAGTAACCTAGCAACGAGTGCCGATTGTTCTCATGCAGGTGTCCAATCAATAGCACCTAAGACAGTAGCGTAACAACTACATACTTATGTTCAGAGTGTTAGTGATTCACTTTTTAATACTGATTGTGAGTGATGTCAGTTGGCGAGATTATTAAAAATATTTCTAAGATATTTAAGTCCATGAATGCTTGGTTGGTTTAATCGAGATTGATCGCATGCTCATATTCAGCACTGCAGGATGTTGGCTCATTGAGCTCCTTTTTTATTACAGAAGTCTGGTTTTCATAATTGGATCTAAATGATCTAATAGAGTTTTATCAAGACATTTATGCGAAAGCTTTGTATGTTTTCAAACAGTATATGTCAGCGTCTTACAATTGTATATTATATGTGTTCATTTTTTTCAAAAGGTTCCTTAAATGACAGGGCCTCTCAGTTGTTCTACTTAGTCACATAGCGTGCCCTTTGCATACCTTTTATCAGGTGATTTGGCCAACTACCTAGATGTTGCTTTTGGGGTTATCTGTATATTGTTGTTTTTGTTGCCTGTGTGGATAGTACAAGGACTGACTCGAAGCCATCAAAGTCCAGGCTTCTGGAAAGTGATGGTGGGATTTCCTTTTTCCATATGCCAATATAGCAACTGACTTTAAATATTTTATCAAAGTTATAGAGCGCGGTCATGTGATCTCATTTCTAAAGGCTTATGTAGAGCCTAGGTACTGGCAACCGTGGATACCGATATAATTACTGCCTTTCACAGAACCTTTGGGAAAACACAATAGTAGTACCGTAGACATTATACAACTATAATTTTTACTACCTTTGATCAACGTCTGGGTAATACCATCCAGCCTACTGTTAATCGAGAAATCCAAACAACACAATGGTACATGATGTTTCCTGGTTGTCACCCATCCATTTACTGACTGTACCCAGCGGTGCTTAAGTTGGGAAAAAGCCGTGCTTACAGACAAAAAAGATAGAAATAAGTGAGGTTAACATTTTGGATACATCGTAGATGGGGAGCCTATAATTTAAATTTTTATTTCTTGATAATATTGCTTAATTACAAAATTTAGCGTTAATTTGCATGGTTGAATAAAATAGACCGTCAACTCATCGATGAAGAAAGGGACCTATCAAACCCAGTGTGCCCTATTAAATACTAAATATTCACTATGTGCTGATCATTTATTGATAGGTTTTATAGGCTGACTGCGGTTTATTGACTAAATAGACCCAGAAAGTGCACAAAAAATAACTATT
Source organism: Listronotus oregonensis (assembly GCA_019359885.1). Lineage (NCBI taxonomy): Eukaryota > Metazoa > Arthropoda > Insecta > Coleoptera > Curculionidae > Listronotus > Listronotus oregonensis. The sequence goes on along the minus strand of JAHBCN010001834.1, from coordinate 59,734 downwards.
AATTTATACTTAGTATGCCATCTAGCCACAATAGACCAATCGGTCGCGGTGGAAGGGTGTGGGTACACTTAAACCTACCTTAAATCTACCTAGTATGCCATCTAAACCAACCGAAATTTGATGAAAAAATATGGTGAAAAAAGGTCAAATTTGCAAAATATTTCGTAATCAATTTTAAATAGTGTATACATACTTAGTTTTTGAGGTGGCTGAGTACAAATCCGTGGTCAAATCTGTAAAATTATAATTTGGCATATTTGACCCTTTATATCTCTTGACCATGACCCAATAGTTGCGATTAATTTTGCTGATTTGACTTTGAAATGCACTCGACCTGATCTTTAGCAACCCCAAAAACATACAGATACCATGTTTAAGTCTTTTGGAACTTTAGGTTAGGATCAAGGTCATTTCAAAGTCAAATCTGCAAAATTAATCTCAACCAAATTTGAAGAGTAGGGTATATATTTATGTTTTTGAGGTCCCCGAATCTGATCTGTGGTCAGTTTGATCTTTTAACCCTAGATTGCCAACGTTAAAAATATGTATGTTATTGCCAACAATACGTAAATTTTACGTATATTACAAATCTGTGCAAAAATTGTTTTACACATTTTAATTTTAATTGAACATAATATTAATAATTAAATTATCTAACTCTGAAAACTTTATTTAAAAATAACAAACATTTCCTAAATCTAAAATAAACGAAATAACCAAAAAATACAAATAAAAAGACTACTTAGATTTAGATTCAGCGCATTCATAACAAATTTTTATTTGATGTTCTGCACAAAGGGGTCTTGGACAATTTTGACAATACGTTGTTGTCATTCTTCTCTTGACGTAAGGGCACTTGCTACAATACGTTCGCTTTCCCTTAGAGTTTCCCTTTAAACTCCTATTTTCTACTTGAGAACTTTCACCCAACGTAGTTGAGATGGTTGTTTTTAATTTTCTAGGCAATGTAGAAATTTGCAGTCTTGTTGCTAGCCACGGTTTTGTTAGTTGCTCGTGAAGCTTTATCATGTAATTCAACCTGGATTCCGATTTTTTTCCAGCAAACGTCATATTATGATTGTAAATGATATATGAATTTATACCGGCTATATTCAACATATTATAGAAAACACAGAGAGGCCAACGTCTGGTCTTTCTATTGCAGCACATATTGGAAGTCATTTGATCGAAAGTATCTACTGCTCCTTTAGTAGCATTGTATACATGAATTATTTCTGGTTTTGACGTCGTAGCGTTCAACACATTTGTATTATGCATTGATGACAATAACAGGACGTTCTTGTTTGCCTTTGGTTTGTAGGAAACCAAAGTAGTGTTTTCAGTAAAAACGGCCAGCCATGTTCCGTTGGGTCTCGAATTTATATATAGCAGTTCTTGAGGTATCTGTCTCTTATTTTTTTTAATCGTACCGATGACTGTTAGTTTATATGGAGATTCAAGAAGTTTGTCAACTAATGGAACATTGGTAAACCAGTTATCCATTGTAATATTTCTATGACTTCCCCAAACTGGTTTACTAAGTAGTTCCACAAAGTAGTCTGCCAAGGGAGCTCCATTCGTATTAGTGGATTTTCCTAGGTAAGGACTTGCGTTTAGGAGATATTTTGTTGCAACATCACACATCATAAGTATTTTTATGCCATATTTGTTGGGTTTATTTGGCATATACATTCTAAACGGGCATCTACCTGAAAGCCTACCAATTGTTCGTCAATGCATAAATATGCGCTGGGTTTATAATGTTTGGTACAGTTATTTATAAGTTTATCCCAAATATCGGAAATCGGAGCAAAAGTGGATGTAGTTCTTCGTTCTACCCTTGTAGATGCATCATCAAATCTCAGCGCATTTATTAAAAAGTTGAATCTTGTTCTACTCATGGTGGCACGGTACTTGGAACCAGACCAAGGGTAGTAAACTTAACAAGGAGTGCTCGATTTTAACTATTTGTCCGCAGATATAGGTTATGTTTGGACGTCACCCGTTTGCCCATTTTGTCCAGAAGGCAGATTTATTTTATTAATTTTTGTTAAATATTCAACTTTTAAAAACTATTTTGGATATGTACTTACTATTAGAACTGTAATGTATAATATTTTTTAAAAATTAAGACTTTATATTACTTGTAAACAAAACAAACAGGCAAACAGATTACGTCACAAATACCGATTTGACATTTAAATTGGTTTATATGGGCTTAAATGGGATCGAGCACTCCTTGTTAGGTTTATTACCCTTGGAACCAGACAATGAATCGTCAAAAATAATTTCAGCCGAAAGGTGGTTGTCTTTAAGTGCCGAAGCTAAAATTAATATACCTAGTAGAGCCTTTAGTTCGTCCATTGACGTTGGCGAGGTGGAGGCACTTTTTACTTTGTATTTTTCCCGCAATTCAAATATCTTTTCATTAGTGTGAATCAATACTTCGGAAAGTATATCGTCGCTAAGGAATAAACTGAACGCACTGATAGGTTCGATGGCATCTTTGGCATTGTCTGTTGGACCAGGTCTGATATAAACAACATTTTTTCTTGGGGTTTTTTGGTTTTCGGTATTTCTTGGAACTAAACTGGACCACGTGTAACCATCTTTTCCCAACAAAATATTTGGCATTGCCTCTGCTGAGTCTGGGATGTTCTGAGAAGTAATAGGTAATAGCTCTTGCAAATCCATATTGCTCGAGGTCGATGCTTCTTCGTGGGTTTGGCTTTTTTGACTGTGAAGATTTAGCAGTATTCGGTCTCTTTTTACTACAACCCCACACTTCTTGTAGATCTTTCTCGTATTGGTCTTCGTCGATCGGATCTGGAACATAATTTTTGTCTCTAATACTATCGTCGCTGTTATAGTCCCAGTCTGTTTCAAATTGATTGTCATCATCTTCGAGGTCACTTATGTCACTAAAGTCGCTAGCTTGGACAATTTCTTCTAAATTTTATCTGATAGGTGCTTTTTGGAGCTCAATATTCGTTTTGCGCTCATTTTGAGCTAAAATAAACAGAAAAAAATCTAAAACCTAAAACATAATATGACTAATAAGACTTACATTATTGCCAACTATACGTAAAATATTCGTATAACCACCATAGGATTTTGCCAACTATACGTAAAATTTACGCGCGGTCATTCACTCTTTATTCCATCATGCACAAACCACAACTGCAAGATTCAAGACGCGTCGGCGGCCGAGAGTTGGAGTGGTGGGGGAAGCACTGCTTGAGCGGCAGAAAGCGAATCCCATAAAAAAGCAAATTATTTCAGATTGTAAAAAACCTATACGTAAATTTTACGTAGGTTGGCAATCCAGGGTTAAATTTGGTTGCGGTTTGACCTTGAAATGCCCTTGACCCTGATATGATGTGGTCAAAGTAACTCCGGATTCGGATTGAGTTCGGATGCAGTTTTTAAGAAATACTACATTTTTGAACTAGATACCTTGCACTTTTATTTATAGGAAGAATAAGAAGGAGAATTTGTACCTTTTTATGTTATATTTGTCTAATTGAAACAAATGTAAACAACGTGGACTTTTTTATGTCTGTTTGGTCACTTAACAAGTTTATTGTAGGGTTTTTATTAGGTTTGTAAATTTTAATTGACTTCAAAATGTTTAGTTTTTTACTCTTTGGTGAGGTATATACAATATTTACCTTTTTAAATTCTGGTAACAAATGACCTGACTCTAAAAAGTGCCTTGTAAAGCCTGACTTTGTAAGTAAAAAGATATATGTTCTTAAGACCTAATTTAAGGATTTTCTTCCAGCGGTCTGATGTACATATAGAAGCTGCTGCTATTATTACCCCTAATATATAAACTTCAGATTTATTAATTTCATAGTAAGAGAACATTCGAAGAAACATCTATAGGTTTTTTCAATTTTTATGCAACTGAAATTAAATTTCCAGCAATAACTAAAGTAAGCAACTAGGTGGGAAGCATCTCTGCTACTGGATTTTTTTTTTAAATGAAAATATTCAAAAGACCTACAAATTTGAGCGTGCTGCTGCATTATAAGAATCTACACCCAGAAGACGCGAATTTAAAACGGTTGGAAGAATTAATTTTCTAATAAAAAGCAAAATACTGTAGATAAATAAATAGGTTTTTACTTGGGTTTAATGTAAATATAAAATTATATGGGGCCGTAACAAGAAAAAATACGAACATGATTTGCTATTATTTTTATATAGTAATACTTGATGTAAATGTATTTTTTAAAATTTTATTTATTATAATTTCATCTGTTCTACAAACTTTCACGTTAATGTTTCTAGTTTTAAATATTTTATATTACCAAGTATTATATTTTTTTAAAATCCTGGACAAATGTCTGACTAACACCCGATAATAAAATAAAACATAAATTAAAAAGCTATTGTATAGTATATATGTACAGAGTGATTCTAAAAACATAGGATACCTCTTAGTAAGAGCTTCTTTGTCCAAAAATAAAATAAAACTTTTATTTAAAGATGACTTTACAACGGCTCCATTTTTTAGATACAGGGTGTAAAAAATATATATTTTTTTGTAAATTGGGATTTTTCTTTTTTTTTTAATCAGGTTATAAACAAAACTTTGTACAGTTAACACATTGACCGAAATATGTCTTTTTCTAATGATAAACTTTTGTCCTTACTCTTTTTGTTCTACTCGACCAGTGTCGCAGGTGGTTTTAATATCGTTAATAATTTAGTACATCATACTTATTTTCCGCTTAGTTCTATCAAGGACGTAGCTAGAATTTTCAATTTTTTTTAATCTAAAAAGTGACACATAGGACCCACACCAAATATATACTAGATACTACTTGCCTCAAGGGAAACACTTTAATAAAGAAAATTTCCATTATGGAATTTGCAAAATAAAAGTTGATTTTCTCTTAATCCCCCCATCAGAGAAAATGTATGTTCAAAAACGAATCCTAAATTTGTATTTTTTTTTGTAAATTTGATTAAATTTTATCGTCAAATTCCAAGTTTTTCAAAATTATGTATGATTCTTTAAAAACCACAGCTAGTTAATTTTTTTTCACTCAACAATTTTCTTATGTAAATAATAATATATTTTTAATTTATTTACACCTAAATTAGTTTTTTTGCGACGCAAATTAACTATAAAAATATCTTAAAAACCGATTTTAACAATTTAGTTTAAGAGTACTTTTTTTATGTAAAACCAAACAGAAAACACGCACTATATAACAAATTATCATAAATATTAATGCCAAAAAGTGAAGAAGGAATAAGAGTTAAGAAATAATAAAATACGCCACTGGTTTATAATTAACAACACGCAGTGCCGGTTTAAGGTAGCTTCGGACCCTGAGCGCTGGTGATTTAGGGCCCCCCTATGCTATTCATTGCCTATTTTTGCAACAAAGAAACACATGCATTATTTACAAAAATATTTATTTAAACACAAAGAAACAAAAAGAATAAAAAAACGTAAAAAATATTCCAAAACGCGTATAAAAAATTTAAAAATATCAAAATACAAAAATTGCAAACAAACAAAATGTTCTTAAAAATACTTAACAAAAAAAAACAAATTACAAACACAAAAAAATATTCTAAAAAATACGTAGATATTACAAAAAAAAATAGAAAACTTTCTTTCTTGACTTGGCATTAGCAAACTGCCATATTATCTCATCACAGTTTAGTCGCTCCAGTTCGTCATTTTCTATATATAATATTGATAATGCGTCTAGGTTTTCTTGACCCAAATTTGATCGTAAATATGTTTTTATTCTTTTTAATGCTAAAAATGATCGCTCGCCTGACGCATTAGATATGGGTATTGTCAAGTAAATTTGCAATAAAGTTAAAATATTCGAAAAAGTTGCCTTTGCATCCTGGATGACCCCAAATTTTTCATAAATTGAATTTTTTTCTAGGTTTTGGCATAACATTAAAAAATAAGTTATTTCATTATGCAAATTCTCTTGGGTTTCATTTACATCGTATTAATATCGTTCACTTAAAATTTCAATGGGGGTCTTTATTTCTTCTTTATAAAAAACATCTAAAAGCTGATGTTACATCTTTGTAGCATTCAATTCTCTTGAAGAGATCTTGAGTGATATTGTCGCATATCACATTAAATACTTCAATTCTGAAAATAGTGGCTTATTAATAAGCAGACTTGATTTTTAATTTTTTTTTATTATTTTACGGTTTTATTTTTTTTTTTATTGGTTTTTATTAAGTAGCACGGGCCCCATCGGGCCCCTGGGCGCCCGCCCAAAGCGCCCAGTGGATAAACCGGTACTGACAACACGATGTTATCATCAGAAAATGTATTGCGGTTAGTGTTCTAACAGTAACAAGTCTTAGTCAAATCGAAAAGCGTGATTTAGAAATAAAGAAACATTTAAACTAGAAAAATTTCTTTCACCCTGTATGTCAAGAACAAGACTGTTTTGAGGTAATGTTAATATAAAATTTTTATTTTTTTTTTTGGCAAAAAATCCACCAATTAGAGTCGTCCCATATTTTTTAAATCATCCTGTATAGATACCAGTTAGTCTAGGACCATATCGCTCTTCATCACTAAACTAGCAGAATCGAAAGAAAAGAAACCAATTGTTCATCACTTATCGGTGAATGCAATCGAGACATGGGTCACTTTTCTAATCCAGATCTACTATCAGGAAATACTACACGTAACAAAATCAACATGTGACATTTTTTATAAAACTTTACCACAATGAAAGTGGGACCCTTGATCTTTTAAATTGTTTATCAGATCGAAAAATAATGGCAACTTAATCCATAAAACCTTGAGAGTCCTTTGATGTTTAATCTCGAACAAATATCTCGAAAACGGATCAATAATCGCTTGGTATCGATATGCGGAATTTTTATTTTTTATTATTCTTTTTGTAAAAGGAAGTTTAATAGGATTTTCCACATATTGGGCAATTTTATCTGAAGGATAATGGCTCAAAAATAAATATAAACAGAATTTGTCCTTTAATCTTTCTTGCAGAATTGATAAGGATAAAACTTTGTTGAAAGTAAATTTAATCTTAGAAAAAAGAAAACAGGAAACAAAATAGTGCACTTTTTATTTTTTCTCACATTCAAATAAAAAATCCGTTAAAAACTCTGCTTGGTTTTTTGACCCTTCTGAACTTGCAAGATGTACCTGAAAAGCACAATTATTTTTTTCGTAAATAATCACTATTAATGTTTTTTTTTTTGTTAAGTGTCCTAAAATTTACAATACTGTCACAAATGATGAGGTACATTTGTTGCGGTATTTTTATTATTTTTATAAGTAGGTTAATTAATTTTAATCCTGCCTGCAATTGTCTTAGAATTCGGTAAATTTAACATAAATGGTTAAACCCTTCTTTATTTAAAATGCATGTTGACAATATTCTGATTTGTTTAATTCTGTGTAAAGAAAATATTTAAGGGTAAGTGTAAGTATTTTGAATCATTATAGTACCCACTTCGGTAAATACTAATGTCGATTTGCTAAATGTGATTTTAGCACAGCCCCACAAGTGAGATTTTAATACCTTACCGAAAGACATTGATATATGTGTTTAAAGTAGATTTGTCAACATGGTTGTCTAAAATTAAAATACATCCCGAAAAAAATTCAGGCAAAATTACAATTTTCTCCAGATGATCGCCAAAAAAATATTGTAACTACGAATATTACTTCTTACCTAGTAACATCTTAAGTATTTCAAACTTTTTGGCTGGTCATTTTGTCAACACTAAGTTTTTTGATTGTCGCTATTGTTTCGGGGGACGATATGTTTTGTTAACATTGTAGTTTCTTTGAAGTAGTAATTTAAACTTAATGTACTACATGTATGTACAAAATGGTTTACTATTTTGTAGGTAGTAATTATTTATGGTCAAAAAAATTTTCTAGGATCCTAAATTATTAGGTTACATCTGTTTTACAATTATTTACTGAAAAGGTTCAGTTATGGTGAGTTATTAACCTTTAGCAAATCTTTTAGAGTAACTCGTGTATTTTAATGGGTGTAATTTTAGTCACCAAAGTATTCCCTTTTTGGTTATCATAAACTGATATCTTCTTTTCTTAAAATAATAGGTCTGTCACCAAGTTGTTAGAGCCAAACTATTTGAAGTCAGAACTAACCAAATGAAATCATGCTATTGATTGATATTATGGCTCCTGACGAGTACTTTACAACCCTAGAATATAAAGTCAATTCCTTTACCTACTACAAAATGGTGTTAATTTTATTAATTACCCGAATACATTAACATTTAATTTGATAATTCAAATAAATGCGTTGAGTTTAGTGAAGAAGATGCTGGAAATAGTTGCCTTGAACTTCTTGACACAATAACAGTCGGTCTGAAATTTCACGCAGAACATTTTCAAACACAGTAACATCGATATTTCTACAAATATTTGTTATTCTCTGTCGTATATCCAATATTGAAGCAGGCTCAGTTTCGTACATCTTTTGCTTCAAATAGCCCCATCAGTCCAGAAGTCTCAAATCTGGCGTGCGTGCTGGCTATTTCACAGGTCCTCGATGGCCAATCCAAAGACCGGGGAAATTGTCATTTAAATAGTTCCGAACTTGTCTGGAGTAGTGTGGTGGAGCTCCATCTTGCTGGAATACAATATCCATATTAAATTTATTAGGATTCGCTTTGACGATTTCGGTTATTAGAGGGTCAATAGTAATTTCCAGCATATATCCAAATACAGTTCTCCTGTTAAATTTTGTTCGATGAGTAGATGCCCCACAATATGGTTTCCCAATATCCCTGCCCAAACGTTTATATTTTTTGGATATTGAGTATGAGTTTCCCGGAAGACGTGAGGATTAGTGTTACTCCAATAACGACAATTTTGTCTCTGAAAATTACCGTTGAGAAAAAATGTACACTCCTCATTAAAACAAATATTATGGTAACAGTAGGATGCCGTGCAATGGTTTCCGTCATGGTTTCACAGAATTTTGTTCGTCGATCAAGGTCATCTTCAGTTAACTGGTGTACCATTTGAATTTTGTATGAATGATACTTTCCTTCCTTTTTAAAAGTCTCCATAGAGTACAAGTACATACCTCACATACATTCGCGACGGAGGAAGTAGGCTGTTGGGGATTACTATCTCACCAATTATTTTAACTTGCTTTTCTTTCGGGATGGACAGACGTCCTGGGGGCTTTTTGTTGTTTACACTACCAGTAGTTGTAAATTTAGATACGAGTTTCCGTAAGTATTTTCTACAAATTATTTTGTTAAAAATCCTTTCGGTTTCGTGAAAGTTACGCGTTGCACCATAAAAAAAATCGCTTCTATTTTTTCTTCCAATGGACGAGAATTGACCATTTTAAAAATAGTTCACACAGTATCTACTACTAAAACCGAAAACTAAATGACAATATTTTATCTGTTCAATGATGTTTGCTTTCGTACTGAAATTTTTGTCACTGTCAACAAAAAAAAAAAAACAAAACCATCAACTTTATCGAAACTATCTCTGTTGCTGTGGTTACGACAGAGATTAACAATTATTTGTAGAAAAATGCATGTTGGTGTGTTGATATTTAGGTACGAAACTGAACCTGCTTCAATATTGAATATACCACAGAGAATAACAAATATTAATTTGTAGAAATATCTATGTTACTGTGTTTAAAAATGTTCGGCGTGAAATTTCGGACCGACTGTTGTTGTGCCAAGAAGTTCGAGGTAACCATTTCGAGCATTTTCTCAACTGAACTCAACGTTATTATTTGAATTATCAAGTCAAATCCTAATATATTCAGGTAATTATTAAGTGTACCACCATTTTGTAGTAGATAAACAAATTGACTTTATATTCTAGGGTTGTAAAGTACTCGTCAGGAGCTTCAAAATGATATGTCACAAGACCACTCTTTTCATTTAATTATTTTTTTCAAGATAATGCCCAGCAGCCATCTGGAAATTTTCATCTGTCAATTTTACTCTTAAATATAGTATTCATGCATCAATTACATTACCTCAAGTTTTAATATTTTGAATTTATCTGTTCAAAAAATAAAAAGGGGGGGGGCATTAAAGAATAGCATTGTATACCACTGATTTTTTTTCTTTACTTATTTTATCTTTTTGTATGTATTTGCCTATATTACTTTTTGTGTTGTATGCTCCTCTTATGTTCTTTTTTTTAACTGAGACAACTTTTTTATTAAGAGGAAATTACCTCTCGAATTACCTACAGTTAAAAATTTTACCGTTATTATGATTTTAAACCCTTAAAACCGTTGACTGAAAAAGAAATTCAAATTTATTATTGAAATGGGTCTGAAACTTTATAATTTTTAGGCGTGACATATTATATTCTATAGCGAAGTAAGAAAAGAATAAAGCCAAATAGTTCTGGACCCCTGAAATGCAATATTTTTAATTTAAATCAGATAAGTTAGTTAAGTCAACTGTATTCAAATTTTATTACTAACTGTCATCAAAAGCTGAATTGAACAATTTTAAAAAAAGAGCAGTTTTCGTAATTGATACTTTTATATTATTTCCTTGCGATTCAGTGCCTTCTTTAAATCGGAGGCATATGTTCTGAAAACCGAATAAATGCATAGCAAATGCACCCAAAGTCACATATTCAATTGACATGTAATGTAATTCAAATTAGAGTAGAAATACATGTATATTTGCGCACGCCCCTAAAGTGATTTTCAAACCGAATCGAAACGGTCTGATACACATTTCAATCGTAAATAAATCGATCAACTGTTATGGTAATTCTGATTTGTTATACTACAAGATCGTTTATGGGAAATCGGCATTTATAAATCATAAAAAACCGATGGGGTTATTCCCAATGGCCCAAATGAATATAAAATTGGTACACGACCTTTTTTTTGCACAATGACATTTTTATTCTGCACCCTTTGAGGGTAATGTCTCTATATCGACGTCTTTTATGATAGATTTGTTGCTTGTGCTATTGTATTATTCATTATATAGATTTATTTTAGTTTTGAATTAAAAAATTCTTTGAAAGCATTCTGGCTCCAGTTATTTTATTTACGATTTTTGTCCCCGGTGGAACACAATTTTAAATGTGGTGTTAATGGTGGAAACGGTGTTCTTTGTAAATCAAAATTGGGTGAAAATGGGATGGTGCTTTAAAAAATTTATTGGTTTTTAAATATGGCTTGAACATTTTAAGCTTTTGTTCGATGTAACGAACGAACTATACATTTAAAATTCTATTCAAGCGAGCACCGTAAAAAATATAAATTGATAGGCATTATATCACGGGTTTGTTATGCATAAATTGGAATCTTACTTATTATCAAAATTTAAAAGATATTTAAAGTAAAAAGGCTTGCAAAATTTAAAATACAAACATTATGGGACCAAATTTAGACCATTTTTATCCGTTTGCTTTTTGAATTCCTAAATTACAATATAAATTGTCTAAAATTGTTAAAAATTAGGTTTGATTTGGACTGTCTCTATTTTAGAAATTATTTCTAACTTACTTTTTTTAATACAGACCGAGATTTGTCACTGTAATTATTAAAGTAAGTATTTATTACAGAAACCAGTGTTGCATAGCTGTTATAAATTTAATTACTTAAACACGGTTTTCTTATATAATTTTGTGTATTGAAATACACACTTAAATTTAAATGAGATTATGAACGTATTTTAAACAATTATTATTTATTAAGAAATGTAATAGTAGACGGAGGTTAAAATAAAATAGGTTAGAACACGAAAACCAAATTCAAAATGTCACATCTGAATTTGTACCTACAGAAAAAAAAAGTTATGTTAGGAACTTACAAATGTTTGAAAATCTTCCTAACTTTGATAATAGTGGCTCACCAAAAAAGCTGTCTGATCTTGGGGTGCCACCATGGTATATTGTAGTATTTTGGGTCGCTAAATTTAAATCTGGGGTCCGTTTGACCCCATCACGTCGAGTCAAGGTTATTTCAAGGTTAACTTGGGAAAAACCGTTAAGGCTCAGAGAACTGCCGAACTTATATGTATTTTAGGTCGCTAAATCCGAATCCGGGGTCCGATGAACCCAAGCACGTCAGGGTCAAGGTCACTTTAAAGTCAAACTAAAAAAAACGTTTTTTACAATTTGACCTTAAAGTGCCCTTGACCCAACGTGATGGAGTTCGGAATTTGGAATCAGCAATCCAAAATTCTCAAATATACTATGGTGGGATCTCGAGATCAAACAACGGTTTTTTCCCATTTGACCTTGAAATGACCTGGACTCAGACGTGACAGAGGATTCGGATTAAGCGACCACAATTTTTTAAAATTGTTGATTCATTCCTCCGTAAAGATGCTATATTAGAAATTTTTATTCAGATTTTAATTAAAGCATCTACGGGAAGCAAAAATGAGAAGTAGTTTCGTTTTTCAATTTTGTAACACCCCGTGGGCAAGTACCACCTACAGCAGCTGTTGTCTACTGAAATAAAACTGGATCTCCATGCTTCTTGGATATTTTCATTACGGCACTACCTGTGTCTTTATTGGGGATACACAGTTTCAAAACGAACCCCGGCAAAGAAACTTCGTTTCATTGATGCACCTCGTATATGCTTTAATTAAAATCTGAATAAAAAATTCTGGCATAACATCGTTACTGAGAAATTTATCTAAAATTCAAATGAAAGATTATAAAAATCAAAAGCGATTGACTAGGAAGTCAACTATGAAATTCTGGTCTGCTTGTAGTGACCGTTTTTTTGTAAAAGCGAGTATATTTAAAATAATTTTGTACTATAGTTTATCTTAATACAGTAATTATTATTAAACGTGTATTTATTTAAATATCTTTAAATGTAGCTTGTATCACAGAACCTAGGGGATAGTCAAATTTAAGCAGAAGCCAATAGTGTTTGCTGGGGTGGAAATTTTAAAATCTTTAATACAGACCTCGAAGGCCCCCATTCCTTTTCCATTTTGTAAACGTTCTTTATTACCGAAACATAAAGCGGTTATATCTCCACAGACGTTATAGAAATTACTTCTACCTCAGAACTTCTCCCATTAAGGTCTAGGTAATATTATGCTGATTAAACCTACAGTTTAACGTGAAATATAAACTACACACGACAGCACGTGGTTTTCCCCTTAGTTATACTTATCATACTACTAACCACGCTCGACATTGCTTAAATTTGCGGATCTGACTAAAAGCAAAGACGATTGTAGTTAAAAGCAATGTTTTAACGCGACAAAGTACTCTACCACTGAATTCTGTGAGTTTTGAAATCACATTGCGCCAGGTGACATTTAGTTGCGTATTTCTATTACTTACTATTAGTTTACCATTGTACATCAGAATCAAAAGGTCAAGTAGTGAGTAACGCAACTTAAACCGAAAAAAACAAATGTTGTGCCTTCAGCTAGTAAAGGAATGGCCACCGTCTTTTAAAACAGCAAGGGTATTCTCTTGATCAATTTCTTAAAAGAACGACGTACTATTAATGTTCCTTAATATTTTGACTTGCTTAGCCAAAAGTTAAACCTGCATTTCGTTTTAAAAGGAAAAACATTTCAATCAAAAGTGTCATTCTGCTACACAATAAAACCCTACTTGGTACTTCATACTGCCCCATTGACCTTAAGAAAATGCATTAGAAGGTTTTTCGACATCCATCCTATTATTTGGGCGAATTACCATGTCCATTTGATTTTAGTTTTTTTGAAATGCCTAAAAATGTACTGAGTGGCTTAATATTTCAAGACGATAATGATATTGTCCAGTTAGTACGAGATGGTACTTTCATACGAGTTCAACCGACTTCTGTCGCCAAAGGGAAACCAGATGTAACTAGAAGCAGTAAACGACAACCTGCTGGTCGACCTGTAACCAATAAAAAAATTAATCCAAATGGACAAAAAATGAAAAACATTATTTGCAGGCTATTGATAATAAATGATAGATTCTGCCTATATGCAGCCTGGACATGTCTAATTATCCTACCTTTTCCTTGTTGTTTATAAAAAGGTCATTTAGGTTAACCTTATTTACAAAAATGGTTTTAAAGCCTAATTTATATTGCACACATTATTAATAATATTTGAGATATAATTTATAAACCACAAATTTTTCTTTTTTTTTTTGGTTTCATAACACGATAAATTTGTTTAGTAGGTAGTTTAATTTTTTTAAATTATTTACCTATTAAGGATTCTTAAAGCCGTTATTTTTTCTATTTGTTTAATAGAGCGCATTCTCGAAAACAGTTAGTACCCATAAATGGCATCGCGATAACCAAAAACATTCCAAAAAGAAGAATGAATGGAGAAATATAGTAATTTTCCTAACAAGGGCTGAAAGTGATACTTTCCCTCACGCGCCCAACGACGCGTAGCCTAGTTCGAGCAATCACTCGAGTGCGGGAAGGACACTTTCCGCGAGAGTTGGGAGCATTATTTTTTCTGCGACACCAACAAAATACTTATTTCAAAACAGTTTTTGGTTTAAGTAGTAACATAATTTATAACAAAAAAATATATATTTTTAAATTAGGTGTGATTAGTAATATTAATATTAAGCATGCAACTCGTTGCACTTTGCAATTTTTTTAGCTGAGGCCATTTGATGTTTTAATGAGTTCGGTTCAACGGTGTTGATAGCTGTTGTTAATTTGTATATTTTTAATTTGCTTTTTCTTGCACCAATGTAAAAATCGGGTGTATTGCTGCTCGTATTTTTTTTTATTTACTTGGTAATAGGTTCATATTCACCTCATTGGCTTCACAATATCTTCAGGAATCTCTTTGTCGCAATAATTAATTATTTGACTTTTAAAAACTTCTAGGTTTCAGGTTAGCAAATTGCATATTAAAAAAAAAGATTAAAATTTAATCAACTCTATCGTATTTTCTTAAATATAAATTTTTTAAAATAATTTTAAAGTTTCTGTACAATTTTTAAAATAATAAGGCAAATACCAATGAAACCAGGTTTTGTCCTGTATTATTTTCATGGCAACAAAAGTAATTTTCTAAGCCGTCAAAGTTTGTTAATATTTTTAAGACTTTAAGGTTTTTAATGAGAAATAATGGATTATTTCGACGAAGATATGCCTATATTTAATATAGGCATCCACAATGGTAGGAATTATTTTTATGAAATAAACAAATTTATTATTTAGCCAATCCGATACAGCATTAGGTCTTAATATAGATAGTTATATTTACCCGCACAAGTGCGGAAAAAATTGCTTTCCATCACTAGTGCGGAAGAGTGACACTTGCCAAACTAAAATACGTCCACAAAAGTAGACAAAAATGCTATTGCAAGGTAAATAGTAAGTTACAACCAAATTCTAGTGTATATTTAAACCCTCCTCGTATTTGTGCACTTACTCAATGACACGAACTGCGTCACAAGAAATCTAATTCCAAATCTGCTAAACAAAGCTCTTAATATAAGACATATGCAAACATTTCACAACCACTTGGGATAATCAGAAACAGGGCACCAACCCCATGCCCTAATCTCTTTACCAACACATCATCATCTAGACAACAAACACATCTCGCGGCTATTACGCCGTCGATCTTTTATCCAGTCCACCCCAGCTTTTCTCCATTCAAATAAATCCACTTGCAGACACTTGGCCGATTGTAAAAATCCCTATTATATCTTTGCAGGTCCTTTATAAATGTAAATAACAGCGAAAATAGAGAAGTATGCAAGTGACGCGCCTCTGAGCGAGCCCTTCCATAGTCATTAGCACGGGAGTCCCTGCTGGGCTACAACCGCGTTGCAATGACACGTCCTATTGCCATCCATGACGTGTAGTTATTTGTCGACTTGGAATATGTTAAAATATGACTTGGTGTTAGTAAATTGTAATCGTACATGAAGATGCATTTATCACCTATTTCAGTCTAACTAGGTTTTAAAATATTTTCTTTAATACGGAAATATGGACAAAAACGCCGATAAATTGTGTTTATGAACGATTACATTATAAACAGTTGTTTATCATACAGTTTGGCGGCTGTAAAATGGCCCTTTATGTACTAGTAAAGTAAAATAAATCGTTATTTTACACTCTTTCATTTTATTCAAAACTACAGTAGGAATATTTTTTACATTTTTATTATTTACAACACTATATTATTATTTGAAATAGGAATTAATGATATTTATAATGCAATTACAGTTTTATACTCTTTTTTTTCATTGCAATATTATTAATGTAATTACCTGGCACTGACAACCACAGATCTGGTATTTTTGGAACGTAATAGAACTAAACTTCAAAAGTATGGTTCTTAAATTAATTGAAATAAAACGTAAAATACATAATGAATTTACGGATCTTCATCTACCGATTTTCCAAGGTCACTTGCAACGTCTGACACCGGAAGTTGCTTCCAAAAAAGTTGTTTCTTGGGCGGCATGTGATTTATCAATTCTTTAATTATTTTTTCCTTCTTTTCCAAATTTATACCCCTAGCAGTGGATAAAGGTCCAGCCAATGGTAAGGTATTGTGTTTAAACTTAGGTTTTAAAAATTTTACTTCCTTGAAGTCCGTTTCAGCAAATTCAGACTTAAAAAATAAAGACCTAGATCCCTTTCTAAATTGGCATTCTTTTATATCAGCTAATAAGGGTATATTATTTTGATTTTGCTTTCTAGCTTGACAACCGTTTTCAAAACTTAGAAAGTCTGATGCATGAAGTTCAATTACCTTAGAATTCTTACAAGAGGACTTAATTAATTGAAGAAGGTCTTCAAAAGTAAGAACTTCTTTGGCTTTGTTCCATTTTTTGCCGATCGCCCCGTGTAGTGCATCAGCTTTCATAAACGAATGCCCAGACTCGAAGAACCTAAATGTTATTGTTTCAGGTCCCCAATCTTCATTTACAAATATGACACATGAACTAAACAATGTCCAATTTTTATTCTGTGCAGCGCAGTTATCTGCCCAAAATATAATATGTTTTTTATCATCACTGAGTTGTCTTAAAACATTATAGAATGTTGAAACTACGTCCGGTCCAGTGCGACCTTTTGTTGCTTCATGCCACAGCATGAAAAAATGAGTGCCATTTTTTCTTAAATTTGCAAAGGTTTCGTTAAAGCATATCAATCTGCTCACAAAAAAGTTTTTAATGGTCATCTTTGGAATGATAAGAATTTTTTGCATGTCTACTGCATACAAATCTATGTTATTTTCCCACATATTATTTACATCATGTTCGTATAATTTACGAGCCGCAGTATATCTTTCTTTATGCTTTTTATATTTTTGACAAATTTCACATGTTTCGGGGCAATGGTCGTTAGTGGTTTCGTTAGTTTCATTATTTTCTGTTTCTGATTCTGTATTATTTGTTTCTTTTATGTGTTCTGTATAAATGCCACAACTAGGGCATTCATCTTGTGATGGTTTTGAAAAACCAATATTTTCTTTCTGAAAAACTTTTCTGTATGTTTCGTAAGAAATTTTGCGATTGGTTTTTTTGTAATCATCCCAAAGCTGATAGATGGTAAGATCTGAAGGTAAGTATCTTTTAGAGGCGCGTGAGATAATTTGTAGTGAGATACTGCTGGGTGATAGGAATTAATATGAGTTTTAATTAAAGAGTAATTTTCTTCCGATATTTCTTTCATTACTTTTCCTCGTTTTAGTCCTCGTTTATCATTAACATCTTGAAAATGTTCATCGATATTCTTAAGATACTCGGTTATTATAAAGTCGGTCTTGTGCCCCAATGTATGTAAAAACATTGTCTTACATACCTGATTTGAATTAAATTCAATACTTGAATCTTTATTTAGACTTTCCGATGAAAAAGGCAGAAAATATTTAACCGAACATTCTTTGTGGGACTGCGCTTCTTTTCTGTAAAACTTAACATTTTCTTTTTTAAGATACTTTCCTAAAAATAGGCGTCTTTCTCCAAAGTCAAGCTTATTAAAATATTCAAACGTAGCTACTCGCTTATCCTCGGAGATTCTTTCCGAGCACTTTTTTCTACAGGTAGACTTACATGGTGATAACAATTTATTTTTAATTTTCTTTTTAGCTCCTTTACATTTCTTTGGTTCACATTCTAATTGGAAAAAGGCTTCTGACTCATCATTTGCGTCATCATTGCTCGTGATGTGTTTTTCCGTCTCACTAGCTTTTTTGTTAATCTCTTCTTCTCCATTTTCAATGTTTGTGTCTGTATCCTTAAATAAGTCGATTTCCATCATAGAGTGAAGCTGTGTAGCATCTACAATGTAAATAGAATTAATACGTACGTTCGTGTAATATTTAGCGCTAAAAGACTTACTTGGTCTTATTTGATGGCTGACGCATATTTGGGGTTTATCGGGTTTACTAAAGAACGCCTCAACAGACTTTACGTTAATAGTATAACCACGACTGCTTCCATATTCCCAAGGACCTAATTTGGGATATAATTTTCCTTCTTCATGGCTTTGGCGCAGCTTGTCTATTATTGGCACGTCATAATTTTTATCAATCAATTTATTAAGGTTAAAGAAATTTGGCACTTTATTTTCTTTTTCTTCAGGCACATAGTCAGGATCCAGATCGGAGTCATCTTCGGGTGTAGGTGGAGTAAGGGGCATTTTTCTAAAAACAGTTCACGTAAAGAATAGGCGTGTGCAATATAGAGTGTAATTTTTAATTAGTGTAATTTAAGCATTTAACAACCTTTGCATAAAAAAAGCTTTTTTTATATTTGGATAGAGGTATCAATTTTCTCACAAAACTCATCTCTCTTTAAAATGTGATACTTTTGTATGTGTACCACCTTTAACTTTTTTCCGTATTTAAAAAAACCAAAATCAAAAGAAATTCGGTCGTGTTATTTTTTATTTCCCTTTCTATCAAGGTATCACAAAGCATACCTTTTAAAAAAAAAGTTGAGGGTTGTTTTTACCGCAAAAAGAGGGACAAGTTTTACGTAACGTGTAAGGTAAAAAATACTGCGCCAAACCAAAAAAATAGTAGATTATATTAGTAGCAAAAAAACAATTTGTTTCCGTTCTTTTTAAAAAAAATTACATTTTAAAAAATTGCCCTAATTGAACCAACCTTATAATATAAGGTTAGGTTAGGTTAGGTTAGGTTAGGTTAGAAAGATATTATCTCCTACCTTTTTTATAATTATTTATTGTAAATTTGTAATTGTATGTAACTTCCTAAATTTGTAACACCTTTTATAATTATACATTAGGTAGTAGGCTTATAGTTAAATAAAAATGCTTACCTTTTAACTCCTGCCTGCGCTTTTTGAACCATTATACGACTACGGTTTGATACTAAACTAGAAAGAACTTGTTTTTCGCGCTCCATGATAAATTGTTATTAGTAGGTACAAAATACGGCGAAACTCGTGCGTGCACTTGCTCCAACAGCTAGAGGAGAACAGACTAACTTTACTGAAGTGATATTTCAGCCAAACGCGCACTTTTGATATAATTTTCGTCACGTGACTTATGAAATGAAGCCCTATTGGTCCTTCATTTATTAGTAAGTCGACATACTATGTTTTACTTTTGTAAATTATTTTACTTTTTTTTGTTGCCTATATAAACATTAGACATACTAGGTTTTTTTATTGTAAATTAAAATTAAAATAAATAGTTTATAGACTTAAAGGTTTTTTGTATGGTAAACATAACATACTAGGTTTGCACTTGGTAAATTTTAATTTTTTTAATTTAATTGTAAGAATCTTAAAGTAGCAAGTCTTCTTACTTTCCTTAATTATTAACATTTTTCAAGTTTAAAAATATTGGCGGATTTGTCTTCTTAAAATAAATCGAATGGTGTAGTAAACTTAAATTCCTAGTAAGTCGACTTACTAGGTTTTTATATTGCACGGGAGCGTTGATAATGTAATCGTAGATAAAATCTTATATGGTGTACGTACATAAATATGACTTTATTGGTCTGGTAAGTTTATAGCCTCGCTCGCTAGCTCGCTCGGTCATAAAAGACCAATAAAGCCATGCTTTATGTATTTATAACATAAATAACTATTATAATTAAAAAGGTCGGCGGAAAAAACGATAAATTTCGCAAAATGGGTAATTTGAGATAAAGCTTTTTTTATATTTCAAACTTATACAGATGGATTAAAGAACGCTCTAGAAAAATAAAATTGTGTGGCAGCAAGCTACGTATAAAAATAATCACAGGTCAACATTTGATCTACGCGGGTACATCGGAAGCGGTTAGGTGCTATTAGGGTTTTTGGGGTCGCTAATTACGATTTTGACCTCGGTTATCCTCTATCACGTCAGGTTCAAGGTCATTTGAAAGTGAAGTGAAAAAACCATCGTTAAAATTTGGGAAAATTCGTGCATATGTTTTTGAGGTCACTGAATCCAAATCCGGCGGTTATTTACATTTTATATCTATTCTAGAAGGACATCAAAGGTCATTTTAAGGTCATTTTGTGGTGTTTTCTGAAAAAAATGTTTGACACTATTCAAAAAATCTGAAAAAAATCGTTAGTAAGTTTTCGGGGTCGGCGAATCGAAATTCGGGGTCAGTTAACCTCTATCGCGTCAGGTTTAAGGTCATTTGTAGGTCAAGTGAAGAAAAAACCTTTGGAAATATTTGTAAAAAATTATACACATGTTTTCGAGGTCGCTGAATCCGAATTCGGCGTTTTTTTTACACTTTTGATCTATACTGGAGGTCATCTAAGGTCATTTCAAGCTTATTTTAAATTGGTTTTATGCAAAAATGTTTAGTACGATTCGAAAAATTTGAAAAAAATAGTAGCTATGTGTTAGATGTGGCTGAATCTAAATCTCGTATTTAATTACACTTTGGATCTATCCCAGAGGTCATTCAAGGTCCTTTAAAGGTCAGTTTGAAGTGTTTTTGAGAAAAAAATGCTTAGTACTATTTGAAAAATGTAACAAAATTTGTACCTATGTTTTCGAGGTTGGCGAATCAGGTTCAAAGTTGTTTAAAGGTCAAGTGAAGTAAACAACCATCAAAAAAATCTGGAAAAAATTATGCATATGTTTTTGAGGTCGCCGACTTTGAAATTGCTGTTTGTTTTTTTCTTTAGGTCTTCTAGAGGTCCTTGACATTTATAGTTTTAAATTATTTTGCATGGAAATTTTAAGTGGAATACGAAATATTAAAAAAAAATTATGCATAGGCATATTTTACTATATATAAATACATACATATGTTTTTAAGATCGCTGCTTTTCGATATTTCAGATTACCCCTAAATTTTCTATGCCAAATAGTTTAAAATTATATAATTTAATGACCTCTAGAAAAAGAGCAAAAAGGAACACGAAATTTGAAGTCAGCGACTACAAAAACATGTGCATAATTTTTTTCTATGATTTTTTCTCAACTTGGCCTTTAAATGTCCTTAAACCTGACCTTATGGAGGTCAACTGACCTCAGGTTTTAATTTGTCGACCTCTAACATATACGTAAAAATTCTTTCAGATTTTTCGAATCGTACAATAAATTTTTTCCCAAAACCACTTCAAAGTAACCTTAAATTGACCTTGGCTGACCTCTAGGAAAGATCTAAAGTTTTTATAAAAGCCGAATTCGGATTCAGCGACCTTAGAAACATATGCATGAATTTTGCCAAATTTTTACGATAGTTTTTTTTACTTGACTTTCAAATGACCTCGAACCTGATGTGATGGAGGTTAACCGAGTTAAAATCGTAATTAGCAACCCCAAAAACCCTACTAGCACCTAACCACTTTCAGTGTCCCCGCGTAGGTCAAATGTTAACCTGTGAATTAATTTATTTATTTTGAGAGTAATAGCAACCAATGTAAGTGTTATGGAGGAAAAACTATGAAGTTTCACAAATTGCCAGGTAAAAAGGTTTCTTTAAACACAACACCCACACCCTTATAAAACCAAAAGTAAATTTTATTAAAACGTTTTAACACACTACTTAATTGAGGTCATTTTTATTTTTCTTTAGTAATTTAATTTTTGCCTTTTTTGGCTGTTTTTTGATATTTTAACTGCTTTTCTGTTACCCACGTCAGTCGTTCTTTCAAAAATTACATTAACGTACTAAAACTAGATTTTACCTCAGTGCATATTATTTCGTAATTCTAATTGATTTTTTTTGCAGTAAAGTATACCAATAAATCCGGCTTACCTAATCCTAATTTTTTTATTGATTAACTAATTTTGGCCTAAAAATGGACTTTCATCGTTTTTCCCGCCGACTCTTTATTTGCAATACGTATTTATTCTAAAAGGTTTTCTCACATACAACGGAGTATCTTAAGTTCTATTTAGTTTTTTGTTCATCTTGGGTACTGTTTTACACATACAGAAATTCTGGTAAAATTTAGGGCGAGAATTATCACCGAAATTTTGATAAAACTTTTCGAGGGATTGTTGGTTAAAGTACATTTATTTGTGTTTGATACTTACAAAAGTTTTAGTTGAACTATTGCTCATGCGCACAAATGCTTATTTTATAACAACTGTTGGATTAGTTTAACAGAACCTGAAAAGGAGAAAAGTTAATTAATAAAAAAAACATTTTTGTGTTCTTTAAATTATGTAAGATATAGATAAATGGGAGTTGTTACTATAAGGTGTGGCAACAGTAAGCTAGTTCCCTTTTACTTTGTGGAATAGTTTACAATGACATCGACCCCAAAAAAGTTCTGCCTCGATTTTTGCGCAATTTCTCGAAAATATAGAACATGTTTAATATTTTTATTGCAAAAATGTAAGTAAGAATTATTAAACATATAATACACAAAATAATTATTGTGTCAATTTTCGGCACAATCATGATGAAAATTTTATACCAGTTATTTTCAACCAATTAAATGCTTTATTTCGACATTGTTACTAGCAAATTTTCTGAAAATTTTTCATCCAAATGAGCATGTAGACGTAAAATTAATAAGTGGAAATTTTCCAGCACATGATAGCTATAATATAATTAGACAATAATGATATTAAAATAACATTGGCAATATTTTTTATTTACTTACTTTATAAGAGTCCACACTGTTGCCTTACACTTTCTCGGTATTTGATGATGTTAAATTTTCCACCTCTTTTTTAATTAACTCTGTAGTTTCCTTTTCAAATCCCAACCGATGCCATTTATAATGGAATAGCCTGCGCGCGAAAATTATGACGTCACGCTACTTGGATATTACGAAGTAAGCGCGCGAATAATAAATGTGATGGATGGTATATGGAAAAATACAATTTATGGCTCAAAACATATAATTTTTGCCTAATATAGATTACAAATATTAAAAATGGATGATAATAATAATAATATTAATAATAATAAACTTTATTTCAGATAGGTTTATGCATTGAGTACAAAAAAAAATGTGAAATGAAATGATGTCAGAAAAAATGGCTTAATGTGTACCGGTATTTACTGGGATATTTAACATTTAAAAAAATAATAGTATACAATTAAAATACTACAATAATAGTACTAAAAAAATATGATACATATAAATTTAGACATTTTTATAATCCACAAATTATGATTAATTAGGCAGCATTTAATAAGTAACTGAGTGAAAATGTAAAAAACTAATTTTATACGGAGGTTAAAAAAAATACCTATGTTAATTTTATTTAACTTCATATCAACATTTTAAGTAACAAGTAACACTTAAAAAAATTAATAGAAATATTTATTTATTAGAACAAATTAAATGCTCTTTTTTTATACCCAGTGCATATTACATTTTCCAGTTAATTTATCCAAAGAAACTAAATATTCGATAAAAATAATAGATGTTCGATAAATTTAATGAATGCCAGATATAAAATTTACATGCTTTCTAAAATAATAAAAATTTGATAAAAATAATAGAAACTTGATAGCGATTTGCGTTTGAAACAAAAGGCGTTCGGTACTTTTGGTCAGCACTTTGTTATAGATAAATAGTTTTGGTTAGTGTCAGCACTTGGTTATAAATAAATAGTTTTGGTTAGTTATAATAGAAAATATGAAAAATTTGAGGCCTCTTCGGTTAAACTGTGAAAGGATGCATGTAGTATATGTGTATATTGGGGGCTGCTAGAATAGGAATTATATTGGCTAATTCCTGGCTTCAGCACGTCGGTTTAAAAAACATTCTTATAAAAGTGGGATCATTATTAAAGCCGATGCTTCTTCTTTGGATAAAATCAAGAAAGCCTAGATTTTTGGAAGGTGGCATTTTCCATATATAGGAGCAAAGTTCCAAGCAAGGTCTTATTTGTGATACATTGAGAGTATACAGTTTAAAAGTTAAGAAACACTGTCTGGCTCGAAACAGGAATTCGAGCTTTTTCGAAGCTGCTATGGATATAGAGTGTTAATGCCAGTTTAGGTCTAGTTACTTCAAAAAAAATACCTTATTCTTTGTTCTGCAGAACTTGGCCCGTTCTAAGTAAGAAATGTGTATTGCTGAACTTTTTTTCGCGATAGCAAACATGATATCACAAACCACAGATTATAGAAAACCAACTACGAAACACTGTAATAAATTATACATAAAACCAAACATGGAAAATAAAATTATTTGCATTTCAGAATTTGTAGTGGACTATTAGTAAACAAGGATAAGGCAGGATAATTAGACATGTCCAAGCTGCATATGGAAATATTCTACCTTTTTTAGCTATTATAGCCTGCAAGTAATGTTCTCCCATTATTTTTTTCTTGGGATTTATTTTTTTATCAGTTACAGGTCATCAGCAGGTCGTCGTTTACTGCCCCTAGTAACACCTGGTTTCCTTCTGGAGACAGAAGTCGGTTGAACTCGTATGGAGTACTAATAATAATAAATATGTTCTAAAGTTTTGTGGCGGATTTATATTTCGGTATATTTTTGTTGGAAGTACCCGCCTTGAAATTTCCTAGAAAATGGGACAGCCCTATTGACCCCTATGAACTTGCAGGTCACCTGCAATAAAAATGAAAAAAATTCCCAAAAAACCCAAAAATCCAGAAAACTAATCTACGTTTCGGTGGCAAGTCGGCCATCGTTATTAAAATAAAATTAAAAGAACAATGAAATGAAAATTTAAACTGATTTTTAAGAAATTTTGTTTTAAAAATTAAAGGAATTCTGAAATATTTTTAACTGTTTATAACTTTTTGTCATAAATGACAATAAAAAAATAATTGATACCAATAATATTAAAAATTTAAATTTTGCACAAAAAATGAATATTAATCTTTACAATTAAATAAAAATTTTAACTAACTACTAAGAAACTAATCGAATGGAAAAGTCTTAATCCCCCACAATCAGTTACTCTTCGTTGTAAACCATTCGTAATTTATAAAGCAAAAACATTCTCTTTGTGGTCGTATAAATAAACTCAACTCGACGCAAATCCAAAACAGCCCTTTCAAAATCTTATTCTCGAAATAAAATAACCCTAACTGGAGATTTTCGTACAACTCAAACCTGCATTTCAAATTATAACAATATCAATAATAAGAGTGTTTTCTATTTAGGGAATAATGGGCCAACAGAAATCTCTCTGCAAATCCAACAATGTGTGTACAGACTTTGCCCTAAAAGGGCATTATATATGTGGAAGTGGGCTTGAAAAATCGGATTTCCTGCCTATAAAACCACCTTTGCAAGAATGAACAGTTGTGTAAGTATGGATAGAGTGTATTGTTAACTATTTTTCACTAAATTCGAAGAAAATTCCCAATGGGTTTATTTTGTTGGATGGTCAATTGATATACTTACGTAAAAAAAGACGTAGCCTATTTAACCACCCCATAAAACAAGTTTTAAAAATATTCACAATAACGATTTATGATATTGACGTAAAAATTTATAGCTTGCATTAAAATAATAAATTAATTCCTACTTTTCCGTCATTTTACAGTCAATGAGTAAAAAATAACAAATATAAAAATTAATATTATTGCAAAATTTTCTTAATTACAACAAAAAGTTAAACAAAATAATGGTGTGTGTCTGTCTGTCTCTCTGTCAATTGTGTGTCTCGCGATATCCTATGAAGAATTTTGGGATTTGGTTCAAACCATATAGTCTAAGCAATAAGTTAAAAATGGTGAAAAATGGATATACAACTCCCAAAAATACGTGCGATAGCTCATCCGAAATAACGTCTAGGCAAATGTGTTGGAAGCGTTTATTAGCAAATAAGAATATGCAAAGTTATAAACATGAACTATTAATATTTTAAAAATAAAAAAAAAAGATTCCTAAGGGGGATGAAGTTTCAAAAAAGACTTCCTACTCCGGAACTCTATCTTCATTATTTATAATTTTAATTTAACCCTAAAAATGGGCCTCTGCGCGATCTTTTTGGTTGCGCGCTCCGCGTTAAATACGTGTACGTCACACTTAATAATTTTTTTAAGGTAGGGCAAAACCCGGATAGTCGCCCCAGGGGTATAGTTGTCTTGATTGCAATAACTCTAGTTTCGCGAATGACACACAACATGTTATTTTATTTATCTATAGACTCTGCAAATACAACTAAGATGGCAGTGTTACATGTCTCTGTGCGATTGCATGGGACGGCTAGGTGCGATCAAAGATTTTGCGGGATAAACTTCCTCTTTCTCGGCGGGGTATCGATCCTAAACGTAATTTACATGGATTAGGCAACTATCCCCTATATGGGATAGTTGTCCTAAAATTTAAAGGTCCGCAAAACTTGCTAATACTCGGGAAATACCAAAGATAATGTTTATTCCTTTCAATAATTTGAAGATAATAAACCAAAGTACCTACCCGTTTTACAAATAAAGAATCTTGCTTTTGTGCTAAGAGATACATAGTTATTTTAAAAAGTGAGGCATCTATCCTGGTTTTACCCTATTAAATATGAATTAAAACATTTTAAAACAATGTGTTGTATTTAAAACATTTCAAAGAATTTATTTTCCTTTAAAATTTAACCCAAAAGAGTTTTTTAACAAGTTAGACAATTGTGAGTTTACAAAATTGTTTCGAACTTTCGTCTTTAGTGTACATTAAAAAAATGTTTAAATAATTGTCTTATAAATTATTCGCTTTGTGGAGCCCTTCTTATATACATACTTAACAACATCACGCCATTAGGGTTTAAAAAAATTTTATACTTTGTTTATAATTATCTTATAACTTGAACAAAAAATTGGAAATCACAGTAATATGGTCAAAGTTATTAAATTATTAAAAACAAAGTATTAAAATTTTTAAACTTTTATCGCCTGATCTCGTTAAGTATGTATAAAAGAAGGGCTCCACGAAGCGAAAAACTTATAAGACAATTATTTAAACATTACATTTCTGTGGAGTTTTCATTAGCAGTATTAGAATTTCAAAATTAAGTGCTATATTTTACATCAACATAGAAAAGTTGTTGTTAGTAACCAAAATCCTTTTACACCTTTAGCTAGTACAAAGATAGTTTGGTAAGATATGTTTTATCAATATTTGGTATGCTTACTTAAATATGTATGTATGTATTTTTTCTAATACCACCTAAAACAATCACAAAAATCGGTTGAATGTTAACAAATTCTTTAAATAGTCAAAGACATACCTAGCCAAATTTAATTATTAATTGCGACAATTGCGATTGCGAAAGGAATTGGCCTGTAAGCCAAAATTTTTTGGAAGTTTTTTTTTTAAACTCATGTACGAGGGTGGACCAAATTTTGCGTGTGCTAGCGCAAGGAGGGACGTGAAAATGTTGAAAAAGAGGAAATTATCGCCGTCCTCAGCATTATGGAGGAGAAAGGTTTTTTCGCATAATGATTGCTCCTTACTATAAGCTTTTAAGTAAGCTAAAGGTCGCCTATTGTTACAAAAGGTGTAACCAACCGATTTGAGACGTCATTCTCCTCCAGGACAACGCTCGGTCACACACTGCAACTCTAACTTGGTGAGAATTCAATCCAATTAGGTAGACTTTACTTAAACATCCTCTCTGAATACCTGATTTATCGCCCTGAGATTTCAGAATTTTTGGTTTTTCCGAAGATGCCCTGAGAGGACATCGATTTCGATAAGTTAATCGGCAGTAGGTCTTTGTGCGCAGTTGGCTCTTAACTCAACCCTTTTATCATTCTTTGATACCCAAAACATATACTCACAATTCAAAAAAATAAAGCAAAACATTGTCTGACAAATTAATATTTAATATAAAATACTTTAATCAACAAACATTGGATTTTTAAATATACAAAAGGTAAGACCGAACTCTATATCATATTTTTAAGAGAGGTTTCCAATGTTATATTGTTTTAAATCTGGTTTCATGTTTTTATATATCTATAAAATTTAAAAATGCTTATTGTACGCAGCGTAATATAACATTAAAGTATATTTTAAGGTTTTTATTGGAACCGAGTATTTACTTGGTAAACATATTTTTCATCATCATTCTAAACATGCACACTTTGCTGGGTCCTGATAGCTAGTGCAGTAGTGTCACTACAAATTAAATATTTTGATTTTTTACTTGATAATAACACAGGTTCACAAAAAAAGTGGTATGTGCTGGGTGTCGCACTAAAGGTGCGTCCAGACTTGTGACAAAACCCCGTATCGTATCGCCGCCGCCGGCGCCGTGGCGAATCTCGTCGCGTATATAGTCTGGACGGTACCCCGTAACTCCAATCCGTGACATCGACGCGTTTACAGCGTGTCATCCAACCGTTCCATGCGTTGTCGGTTTTTCAGCGTCGCATCAAAGGATTGACACGCCGTTTGGTACGGCAAGTCTGGACGGGAATGGGTATCTGATGCGTTTTCGTGTCATTTACATTTGTTCAACCTACGAGGTAGGTGTTTAACTTTTGGCGCGCTTTTGACTTGACAGTGCTTATTGATCGATATGGATTGGACACAGGAGGCCACTTTAAAATTTATAGAATTTTATAGGGAAGAAAAATATTCTGGGACAGCAAAAATCAACATTATTAAAACAAAATTAAAAAACACGATGCGTGGGAATTAAATCGTCAATAACTATATATGCTGCTGCTGCAACATCCATGGTGATTGACTAAATACTGAATTTATAAATTTCTGTGTTTTAAGTGGAACGCATGAAGGTTCGCAGCTAGGTACGCGACGATGTCATGCAACGAGGACACGCGTTGAAGTTCGCCCTGTCCATGCCCCGTCGAGAAAATGTTCGCGACGGTGTCACGATACGGGGTTTTGTTACAAGTCTGGACGCACCTTAAGATTTTCTGGCATATTTTTTTTCGCTGAACATGAATATGAAGTCAAGCAGCAAAAAATCGAGAAAAACCCAAAAAACCGATACGGTACATTTACCAACCGAAACCTGCTACCACGAAATGTTTGGACTACGACTATATAAACTACAAGAGATACAAAAAATTTCTTGAAACAAAACATAGAGCTTTTCAAATTGTCTATATAAACAGTTTTGATAAGATTAATGGAGATATAAACAAAAATGTAATTTTGACAAAAAAATTCAGTGCAAAATAGAAAAAAAATATTTTTTTTATTAATATTATTTTTGAGGTTTTTGATTGTAAATCATTTATTTTATTTATTTAAATCCCAAATAACTTAAAACTTGCAGAAATATTTAAAAAAATCCAGGGGTATACCTTAAAAAAATCCCAAAAATTCGGTTTTTTGATTATAACTCCAAAAATATTGCATTTAGACAAAAAGGTTACACAACTTAAATTAAAAGACTTGTAAAAATACAAAGTTTATGTTTTAAAAAGTTTCGAATATCTTTTATAGTTCTTAAGATATTGACGTTCTAAATTAAAAAAAAACGCTAATATCTAATATTACGCCTTTCTCGATTTTTTGTTGTTTTACCCCCAATTTTGACTTTAGATTCGTGTTCAGCGGAAAAAATACGCCAGAAAATCGTAGCCCGACACCTAGCACACACTACTTTTTTTGGGGACCCGTGTAATCAGCTGAATGTTTTAATCCTTAATCTTTATTACAAATAATTATTATTCCTTAAAAGATAAATTATGAATATATCCATTATTTATTTAGATAAATAATACTACGGACGTTTTAATTTATTTACATTTTAGTCCATTACTATACTTCGATCCTCACTAACCAAAATAAAACAAAATTCGAAAAACAAATTTGTTCCAGAAGCAATAATTGAAGTGTCTGATGCATTAACCGATTCGAAAGATCCCAATGGCTCTCGGAGACTCAAAATAAATCATTTTCGAGGAGAAAAGCACGGTAAAAGGTAAAAAAATATTCCGGACAGATATCAAAGCCGCATTAGTGATTTATTGTGATAAGCAACCGAAGCGGGTGTATTTTTCCAAGTTGATATATTTCAATCAAATCGGGGCCCGTCGCAAACAATGATTAGCAGAAAAAAACCACTCTCGGCGTCCGCTGGTCAATAATAGCTTCATTGGCCGCTATTCAGCGTTAATGCACTTCGATCTACCGATGCCGCTTGATGGTCCGTCATGATGATGCACCTGCCAAAAAGAACCCTTTTATAAAGAGCGGAAAACTCGCACATCAGGCCCTTATGATGCGTTTTTCGAGTGACATATTTATTTCGATTTGTCAGATGCAAGATTAAAACTTTAATTTGGATAAGTGTTCTAAAATATTTAAAAAATAAAGTATAGTCAGTTTTAAAATTGTTTTGATAAGCATTTTTCCTTTAAACGGGGTGAGGCATTTAGGGGGGAGGAGGGTCAAGCCGAATCTCAGGTTTTTTTTTACGCAAAAAACAGTAAAATTGCGAGAGAGGGTTAAAATAACTAAAACATGTTTCTTCACTTCCTGATAGTTTTAAATACGAGTCCAGACTGGATAAATAAAAATAAATAAGCAAATTATGTTTTTTTTTAAATAAATTTAACCCAATCAAGCACATTTTAACGTATTTACAGTAAAAGTACGCATTTTTAAAAATCTCACAAGAGATTAGGGTGGGGGAGTCGAACCAAATTTTACATCTGACCAAGGGGAAGGAAGGAGAGGTCGAAATTGCCCAAATCGCCTCACGTAATTAATAAACGCCCTCTTAAGGGCCCCACAGACTATCGTTCTTTTTAATCCTTCTTAACCGCCGATTAAAACTGCTCAGTCGGACGATTAAAACTTTTATTTCCCTTCACTTAATTTAATTTTAAACCGTCTTAATCTCCAAAAGTTGGAGTCGTTCACCGAAAAACGTAAGTGAAGCTTGTTAATTTGTTACAAGAAAGACGGTTAAAAACGTTCTGCACCACACACTTGGTTTTTAAATGAAGACGAACCAATTGACGATTAAGATTTCAAGCGCGGCCAGAAATTTTCACCGACGGTGTTATGTTCAGTTTTCGCCCACAAACTGGCAATGTTAATCGATGGTTTTGATCGCCACGATTAAAACTGCTTACAAAGAACGAGGTCTGTGGGGGTCTTAAGAGTTTTACTTAGACGCTTACTGTCAAGTGCTGCGTTAAAGTGTTTTTTTTTTAGTTTTAAGGTTTTCTTGCGTGAAATATTAGTTGCTACAATTTTTCTCGCATGCAATTGTACTCAGAATTTTTACAATTTTAAATTTATTGCTGCAATTTATTTTGACCAACAATTCATTGTAAAAGAATTATTTAATTTTTTTAATTTTTTTACACAAATATCGAATATTCTAAATTTGTCGTAAGACGCAATGCTAATAATACGTTGTACCAAAAAATGTTTATTGACACTTAAATAATTTCACAAGATGAATAAAATGATTAGTACAAGGGAAAATTAAAAAAAAAACGACTTAAAAAAAAAACTTACAGTTAGAAAATATTTTTTTTTAATTTTTACATTTAAAGTAACACTTTTCAAAACTCATTGACGTCAAATATCTTAAGTTAGGATTATGCAGAAAAATTAAGTTAAGTTAAAAAAAGTTAAAGTAACACAATAAGAGATAAACATAATGTGATCAAATTAAAAATTAAGTTAAGTTAAGCTAGGTTAAGAAGATAACCAAATTTTATCTTTTTTAACTTATTAATAATTTTTTTACCTTCTGCGTCGATTTTTAATTTTAAGACATAGAATAAAATAAACGGATTAAAACTTACAACATAACCTCATTTATTTTGATAAACAGGATAAAATTTTTAACAGTTTCTTAACAATGTCTAAGACTGAAATAGAACTGGATGTTCTCGATGAAAACTAGTTAATTGGATTAGTTCGTCAGTTTAATTTTTTATATTCAAGAGATAATATTTTTATTATTTTTAAATTGATTTCCATGATTTCACACAGTTGTCTTAATATTTATTAACTTACATTTTGTGTACTTAACTTAATTTATTTTTTCTGCATAATCCTACCTTTAGTTTTCATGACTAGTTACGAGAAGTAAAATTTTTCGCAACTGGTGATGAAAAGTAAGATATTTGACGACGTCAATGAGTTTTCAAAGTGTCACTTTAAATGTCAAAATTAGAAAAAAATTAAAAAGAATCATATCATATTTACAATTAGAAAAAAATATTGTGTGAAACGCGTTGGAAAACAATATTTTTCATAACTCAAATTCTTTTGCGGAACGATCGAAGCAAGAAATCTGCTTGTTACGAAAATAGTACAACTAGTTGCACAAATAACTAATTTATATTCCCTTAATTAACCAACAAAAACAAAATCAAAAGTAAGTACGAAAAAAAATCAGGGGGCCAACATTTTTTTTGAGCTTGGTGCCAGCAAAACCATTGTTTATATTTTAATTAAGTTTTATATTCGATGGACCTTCTGGCACCGCTATATAATATAGTGTTCACTTGAAAACGATCAGTGATACCTACTGTTCGAAACGTTCTGAAAAGATTTTTTTAAACTTGTATTAATTGTGTTGATACTAAAATTGAATATAAAATGATTTTTATTTAAACTTATCAAAACAATTATACGCTTTTAAAAATGAATACTCGGATGTGGTAGCATTCAAACTGTTTTGACTCATACATACGCACTTTGACTAAGTGCCTTTTGAAATTACGGAAAAGTAATAAGTAATAACAAGAGATCATTCGACTGACTAAATTTTTTAGAGTTGCATAACACTATAAGCAACATACTGTAAATTCACATTTTTAAAGTATTTTAAATATTTAAGGAAATATAAGAACGTTACAGTCAAGAACAGAAATATGACTGTCAAAAATAGCCACACAGTTTTAAGATCGTATGTCCAAACGAACAATACAAAAAGCAATTGTCCTCATTGTCAGCTGCATAAAACAGTTTCTTTGTGGCTATATTTGCCCATATAATTACCGAAATAACGGGCAAACAAAAGCCCAGCACCGTTTTCAAGTTTTACCTGCGTACACCTACTTTTTGAATGGCAAATTTTTGGAAAAAACATCAAATCCCATCTAGACATTTATTTCGTATTTCCTTCTCAACAAAAACAGTGAATGGGTCCAACACTGTGCTACAATGAGACAAAACCTTTCGGCATTTGTAACGCGTGTATATTTTAGCAAACCTTTTGTCAGGTTTTGAATAGAATAAAACTGTGCAGCAGATTCAATACTTGAATAGCTGATATAATACATTGTCACATGGTCTTTCGTTTGTAACAATACGGTTGTGTGTGGCATTAGAAAAGGAGCATTACGATCACAATGGGTTATTACCTTTTGGATTTTATACCTTATTCTTCGGAGTTTTAAAGGTTAAAGTCGAGGATTGCTTCATTGGTGGTTACATAAAAATGGATGAAGGTAGTTCTAGAGAAAATGGTCCAATTACTATTTCCGGTACTTGGTTAGGTTAGTAAAGAAACCTTTTGATTGAATCTGGTAGTAATCTTATCAGATGAGAGAAAGCACAATGGAAGATTTCAGGGAAAATAAATTAATTTTTGGTGACTACTAAAAATAATAATTTAGTACTTTTAACTAGTGTTTTAGCAAAATAAAAGAAAATGGGTCTCTTATCTCTACGATAATGCCTTTCTCTCGGTCGAGAAATGACTCTTACTTCTCTCGTAATGAGAAAATAATTTATTTAAATATATACATTAAAATGTGTAAAATTTTATTATTTACGTTTTTTTATATATATTTTAAGTTATATTTTAATTTTAAAAAGCGTAGAACTAAACCAAGTACCGTTCTGTATTTAGTTTAAAGGGTTTTCACTGTAAACTAAAACTAGCCTACATATAAAACACTATAAGGTTTTGTAAAATTAAAAAAAAAAAATGTGGTAAACTACATATCTAAGTTAATCAAAAATATTTTCAGCCTACATATTTTCTTTTTTGTAATAAAAAATATAATAGGTCTCTTCACACTTTTTATTTGATTATTAAAAGTGCATTTACGCTACACCTTAGGGGTCGGGCGAAAGGACGCGGAGACGGTGATCGGAGACTAAGAAACTTCCACTACCCCAATTTTCGTATAGCCTCATTGAAAATATTATATTTTATTTAGGTTCTTCCAAATTCGGTGTATCGATGGGATGTTGTTTTCTATTGCAAGCCTACAGAAGATAACGTTTTTCGGTAACTATTTTTCACTTAAATGACATAAATTATACACCATTTTAAAGGTAAGGAAATAATCTATGCCTCTGCTGTAACGGATTTTTGAAATATGAGTCAAGTTAAAAGAAAATAGTATCTAAACATAACCGATTTTACGGTGACTTTCACTCAAGGAAATATTAAAAACTAAATCCAAATTTAAAAAACTATTACAGCGGAAGCCTAGATTTAAGTGTTGGCTTTCATAGAGTTTTTAAAAATTATCGATAACTTATACCGTTTTTAAGAAAAACATTATGCCCCGAACCCCAAATTGGATCCAATTTTCGCGGCGCGAATGGACTCTTAAAGGGACAGTGTATATATTAATATATCGAATCTTCAAGCGTCCTTATTGCAGGAAATCCTTTAAATACGTTCTTCTTCTTCTTCTTCTTCCCTGGGAGCCGTCTTGATTCACTACCGGAGGCAACGCAGAATCTTGGGCTTTTTGTGCCTAATCTCCCATTATCTTTTGTACCAATCCTCCCATTAGTCTTGTTTCTTCTACAAGTCTGTATAAACCCGAGACTGGTTGTTTGATTTATTCCTGTGGGCTCATTTTCGGTTGCCCAAATAATGCCTGTCTTTTGTGATTCAATGCTTCACATTCGGATAGGATATGGTAGGCTGTTTCTTCCCCCTCGTCGCACATTCTGCAACTTGGGTCCCCAATGTATGAGCCTATCTTGTGTAGGTTCCCTCTTAGGTTATCGTGCCCTGTTAGCAACCCTACTGTTATGCAAAGTCTTTTCCTACTTTATCTGAGTAGTTCTTCCTTTGTTTTTTTGGATGGGCCCCTTATGAAGCTTTTTCCATGTCTAATTCTACTGAGGTTTACCCAGTATTCCTTGTGTTTATTTCGGATCCATTCCCTGGTTTGCCCTCGTGCTGTGGA
Organism: Listronotus oregonensis; assembly: GCA_019359885.1. Lineage (NCBI taxonomy): Eukaryota > Metazoa > Arthropoda > Insecta > Coleoptera > Curculionidae > Listronotus > Listronotus oregonensis. The sequence goes on along the minus strand of JAHBCN010001834.1, from coordinate 24,280 downwards.
TTTGGTCACTCCAAGGGCAGGTTCTGGTCCAAAGTATGATGTGGATGATCCCTGTCTCGCTAGCTCATCCGCTTTTTCATTGCCTTCTATTCCCGAATGTCCTAGTACCCACAAGAGAGTTACTCTGTTGCGTTCTCCCAAGACTTCCAGTTCTTTTTGGCATTCCCATGTCAGCTTGGACGTTACCTTGGGGTTTACTAGTGCCCCCAGTGACGCTTGGCTGTCTGTTATTATGCAGATCCGCTTATTTTTATAAGCCCTCCTGTTATTTTTACAGTGCAGTAAAGCATATATTTCCGTTTGAAATACAGAACTGTGTGTTCCTAGTGGATTTTTAAATACGCTACTATTAGCACTTTGTGTATGCGGTTTAAATCGTGGTAGGCAAAGGAGTAGTGACATCAAAAATATCGTCATTGTTTTATTACACGATATCTAAATCACTCTCTTGCTGAAAAATGACAGCTATTACATACCTAGGTCTAAACCTTACCTGATATCAAACCTTTGATTTGCCTACAAAAAAGCTTTCTTTTAAGGCATTTTAAGTAAATTACTGCAATTTTGTCTCATAGTCCAATGGTTATTAGATTTTATTTATTTCTTAACTTGTTTGAATCAGAAAAATAACAACTGGTATGTTTAAATGTCTAATACTAATCAGAGTCATTTTTCAAAGTCATTAATAATGTTGAAAAAAATTATTTAAAAAGTGACTATTGTGCATTACTACCGAAAAATCACATAATAATTACTTCATATTTTGTAATAAAATATGTTTTATCAATATTTTGTAAAAACAAGTATTTGTATGGTTCTTAGTTCCATAACACCGCCAATAAACCTAAAAATATCTGGTCAGAAGAACGAGAGAACCGATAAATTATATTTCTTGTCTAATCTCAATCCTTCTTGCGAGTAGGAAATTGGCACATCGTTTCATCGAGACAAAAGCAAAGAAAGAGCTCTCGCCTCGGCCGCAGTACTTACTGTATAAATAATATTAGCCGTTTTGGTACTTCATTCACGAGTTACAATTTAAATTTTTAAAACTCAAAACTTAAATAAAGAGACATATTATTTAGCTCCAAAAGTTACTACTGACTGTTAATACAAATTCTTTTAGAGAAGAACACACTAACATAGATCTGATTTTCTAAATTATAGAAGTCTTTAAAAAATGTTAAAGAACTAAAATCTGCTTATATACAGCAACAATTATTAAAGCCTTGACCGACACTAAACACTAAGCTTCCAAATACTACGTAGCAATATATTAAAATCTCATATTTACCATATGATAACACGGTATAGTGCAGTAACTGAATACCTGAAAGTACCCAAAGCTGTAAATAAATCTATATAATGTTCATTTGTGGCGCAATTCTTAGGTCTTCGCGAATGCTTTCGAGCGAAAAAATGTTTATCACGATTCCGACGTGGGAACCCGCTGAAAATGCCCCCCCAAAGTCCCAAAAATGTCTGCCAAAATATGCGAATTAGAGAATTTTTGTTCAATAAAAAAATGAAGATCACCTCGAAATCTACAAAAATGATCCTTACCATTTTTTTCGCAACACCAATATTTTTCGCAAAAATGGCCGTTGGAAAATCCATAACATTTCACACTGGATAGATATGGCTAAACGGCTAAAAAATGCAGATGGGCAAAACAATTTTTTATCAAAACGCAAGAAAAATGGTAAAGGAAATTTTCTGGGATCATTGAAAACTTGCTAAGGTCTCATTATAAAAAAGAAATGTTAATAACAAACCATTTTTTCAAAAAATATCAATAAAGTAATGAGATACTCTCAAAATATTGTGAAAAAAACTTGAGCTTTTTTAATATTCTAGAAAAATCAGAATGGACCCAAACTCATATGCAATGATAGGTACGGGTTTTCCCATTCCGATGAACTTTGAATGATTAAAAAATGTACATTATTGCCCGAGTAATGGAACAATTCGTCCGCCCGCTTATAAGTGAATCCATAAATATAGCTGCATTCTAGCGGTAGAGCGGCAGCTAAAATGAGGGGACTTTTGGTTCCCGTTATCTTGAAAACTATCGATTTTTCGAAAAAAATATAAAAACCAGTTTTGTAGATTACAAGGCGATCTTCATTTTTTGTCAAAACAAAAATTCTTCAATTCGCATATTTTGGCAGATATTAGCGGAAACCCATTTTTCGGGCCTTGAGGCGCCATTTTCAGCCCTTTTCCACATGTTAATGTTGATAAACTTTTTTTCGCTCGAAACATCCCCAAAGACCTAAGAATTTCGCCACAAGGGAAAACTTAACAGATTTATTTACAGCTTTGTCCCTTCATTTACTGGACTAGTAGTACGCCGGCCTACCGCACGAATATTTTACATGAAATGTTTCAGCCTATTTCCCCCAAGCATAACTTCAGTCTCGTTTCACATAAATATACAAAATTTGAAACGTAAATTCACATCACTATTTTAATAACCTGTAACAAAATTAAAAATCTTTAAGATATTCCATATTCAATTTTGAAAATTGCCCACTTTACTACTGATTGACTGACTGACTCATTGACTCATCAAAATTATCAGGCACTTGCCAAGGAAGTAAAAACGTAAAATTTGTATGTAAGTAGGTTTTACGACAAAAGTAAAAGAAAAATTCCGAAAACTGCACATTTTTACTCGGAACGCTCTGAAACAGTGCCGTAATATTGTATATTTAGGAGTATTTCAGAATTTTGCAATCTGACTAAGCATGCTGAGGTCAAAATTACCTTAAAATTTAAAATTTAGGCAGAGTTTTATTTACTAGACAAAAAAAATGCTAGAATTATCTATCAAACTTCAAACCAAATACGATTTAAGATTGCTGCTTTACTCTTTTGTGACTTGGCAAGTTTTTTACCTATCTTTCTATATTAATGAAAAAAATTGTCTGTATTAATCAAAATAAGTTTATTTAATAAAATAGATAGATCAGTAAAAAACCTGCCAAGTCAGAAAAAATGGAAATGCAAATTGCGGACATTGCATAAGCGTTTTTGGTGAGTTACAAATAACATCCGTAAGTTAAACAACAAAATAGTTTACACATCAAACTTTATACAGTTAAAAACTATATAATACAAGTATTGATTGGTCAAGAAAATAGACAACCTTTTAATAGCAAACATAATGTTTACCTGTACATTTTTTAACCTAATTTTTTATAAAAATAAGTTTAGGGACAGAAACCGGAAATTATATTGTAAACATAGTGTCCTGTACTGTACCCGTTGATTCAAGACCCAGAAAGGGCGGTTAATGTAAAATAAATGTCTACAATAGAATTTGCTTCAAATAAAGATCTCCTACCTACAATCAAAGAAACTGTAACAAATATTTCACACAGATTCAATAAAAGAATAAATTAATACCGTCACAATGATTTCAAATGTTGTCACAATGCATTGACCGTCCCCCGTTCAAAATAAAAGTCACAGCAGTAAGTGTAGCAAAAAACAGCTCAGCTTGTCATCCCGATGTCATGCTGGGTGAGATATTTGTTCTGGGCCACCTTCGTTAACCTTATTTATAGTGATTTTCGCCACCAAAACTGCGGGATCCCTTTTCGTACAGCTGATGCTGGGAAATGAACCACTTTTTAATTCTTGCTGATTGCCTGGAAAAAGGGGATGATCCAATAAGTCGCTATTGTGCCCTTCAGGTAAATTTAGCAAGGGTTACAGACCATTTTTTTTGCTGTTATTTTATAATTAAAAGGTTTTCAGATGAAAGGGCATGAAGCGAAGCAAAGTTACGTTGGTAGCGTAAAACGGATTCCAAAGGGATGCTCTGCTTTTTCAAACTATCGTCAGGTAGAGATTAAATTGTGTCTTGATAGGCGAATTATATACTATCTTCTGATAAAATACCCTTATTTTATGGAACATTTATTAATTATTATTTTAAATACGAAAAGAAAAATTGCATTGAAAACTGTCCAAAAAATTTTAATTATGCGAGTTTTAGTTATAACGTAGTTTTTTTCTAAACTTGGGAGAAGTCAAAGCAAAAATTTTTGTTTAAAAGTTAAAAATGGAAATATGATTTCAATCTCGTAAAAAATGGCATATTGACGCTAAACACATAAAAAAGTATATGGTTGAATTCAGTACGTAAAATTAAGTTTTTTGTACATAAAACTGTTATACCACAGCAGGGTGCTATAAAACCAAATAACAACAAAATACTGACATTTTTAAATGACAGTCCCACAAAAAAAAAATTGAACTTGTGGGTCGGACATATGTAATCTCATGTATTTTTTGACGCTGAATTCGATCCCGAGCTCAGAAATGGCCCTCCAAGTCTGGAATTGGCCCCAGGGGCCAAAAATGGCCTCTATAGGGCCAGCAAGTTCGATTCCGGGATGAGGCGAGGTCAAAGGTGCATTCTTAAGCTAAAGCCGGATTTGTGATTAAAAAGTTAATGGCTAACTGAAATTCCCCGTTTGGGACCGGGAAAATTAGGGGCTTGAAAATCATGTTTTGAACGCCGCAATCGCAACAGTGGTATTTTTATGTACGTTTAAATTCTGGAACTTACTTTGCTCAAAAAGTTTATAGCCAACTTTAATTTTTCATTTTGGAACGGAAAAATAACCCCTTGGGGGCGGAAAATCATGTTTTAAACGCCGCAATCGCAACAGTTGTATTTTTATGTACTTTTAAATCCTGGAACTTAGACTGTGCTAGACGACTTTATGGCAACGAAAATGCCCCTTAGGGGCCGGAAAATCATGTTTCGGACGCCGCACTCGCAACCGTGGTATTCCCATAAAATAAGACCCCTAGCGGGATTAAAAATCATCTTCTCTGCAAGTAGGTTTAAGGTCAAGAAGGTTCACGCCTTAATTTAAGAATTACTCCTGAGTGATAGATTTTCCAGATATTCAAAAGATTCTGAATGACCGATCCACCGATTCCATTGCTTTTATCCTTTTTCCATGTATTTCTCGACACTCAATTTTCGAGCACAGTCTAAGTTCCAGAACTTAAAAGTACATAAAAACACCACTGTTGCGATTGCGGCGTCCGAAACACGATTTTCCGGGGTAATTTTTCCGGTTCCAAACGGAAAATTCCAGTTGATCATAAAGTTTTTGACCACAAATCCAGCTTTGGCTTAAGAATGCACCTTTGACCTCGCCTGATCCCGGATTCCATCTTTCAGGCCCTATAGAGGCCATTTTTGGCCCCTGGGGCCAACTTCAGACATGTAGAATCATTTCTGAGCTCGGGATCTGATTCAGTGTCGAAAAATACATGGGAATACAGATAGATATTTTAGTTTTTTATTGGATAATGTTATAAAATATTTATGTCTTTCATCTTAAAATTCTTTAGTTTTTCGGTTACTTGCTGTGAGTGCATATGGTGTGACAAAATTTTATGTACAAGGTTTTTTTTACCTTTGCACAATATACTTTTACAATAATTTAAGTAAATAATGTCTTTCACAATCCTAGATGTAAAAATTGCACACATATATGTATTGACATAGTAAGAATATATTTTACGCTATTGTTAACATTTTTTCTTTACTTCCTTTTAAGTGGTGAGGAGTAACTTAGGAATTTTAAATGGAATGATGTGTTTTTTATTTTAAAATACGAATCTACGTAAACATTTAATTAAACTAACTTTGATCATAATTTCGTAACCAGTAGAGCAATTTAACTTTTTTGCACATAGACCTAGTTTTTTTACATAGATTCGTATTTTAAAATTAAGAAGACATTTAGTTCATTTGAAATTTTAAAAATATTTCCTACCCTTCAAAAAGAGGTAAAGGAATAATTTTAAATACAGGGTGTAAAAAGTATGATGCTCATAATTTTATGGGCGATAGTGGAGCTCAAAACAAGTCAAAAAGTTCATATGACATGTGTGTCAAAACTTGACAGATTTTTGTCTAAACGATATCAAAGTTTGAACTTTGAAAGCCAGTTTTTCTGAAAACCTGAAACTTTTGTCTTAATCACATATCAATAGATTCATTTGCTAATAAAATAAACTAAGTTTTAAATGTTTCAATCTACAAATAAAAAAATATAAATAATATTAATATTAATTTTTCCCCCAGTTAAAAATGTAAAAAACAATTGGCAACAGATCTACTTAGCTAGAAGCCTGTGTAGTCACTTATAAATACGTGTTCAACGGCCGCGACATTTTTGGTTGTTTTTAAATCGGGAAAAATACGGATATGTTATAAATTTACAAGTGTAGTGTCCAAGAGTTTTGAAAACGAGATGTGTGCAACCGAGAAAACCTATTTCTTAAGCAAAATAAAAAAGTGCAGTTTTAAAACATAATAATTTGTGTTCTAAAAGTGAATATTTAGCCTATTTGTGGGGATTAGACTCTTTGTGGTGAGTACAATTATTTTTTAATTACAAATATTAACCAAACAATAATTAATTGTTTTTTACATAAATTTAATTTCAAATTAAATATCAAAATAAATTGCAAGAAATAATTTTTATTATTTGTATACAAATAAACATCTCCTTAAAAAAAGTGTAAATATGCAACTCTCGCAAAAAACTTTCAACTCGCTTCGATGAAACAGGCGCGGTGTTGCCAATTTTTTTAAACTTGGAAAGGCCATAACAGTTAACTTTTGACCCATATATTTTTGGCCTTTTCGACTTGTTTTGAGCTGCACTATCGCCCATTAAAATCGTGAGCATCATACTTTTTACACCCTGTATAACGTAAAATATGTCTCCTTCAGTAATTACTATGTTATCAAAATTTTGTGAAAATATTTAAAACTGTTTTTGACATATCGCATTATACCAATTTCGTGCAGCGCAAAAATTGTCAGAACATTTTTCATAGAGATACTCAGTTTTATACTCTTCATGCATCATCTATTTTTCAATCTAGATTAACATTACGCATATATTTTAAATCGCGGCAAATAACATCAGGAATGCCCTACAGCGCAGATATACTCTTAAATATTCTCTCCGATCACCTGTTTTCTGTTTGACCAACATTGATCTCCATGCGTGTGCCATATATGTAGTTTTTTGACCATAAAGAATCTTTGTTACCTAAATAAGAATAATTTACCTTTATTACGGTAAAATTAAAAAAAAAAAACATTATTTAATCTGGTGATTCTTGCGTAAATATTTCTTGTTGTCTTCACTGTGCAATAAACGTCCACGAATTTAATAATCGAAAAATTACAATGCAAATTGTATATGTTTAAAAACGAATATTTTTATTGGTTAAAATAAATTATCTTAGGTATAACTATTTCATTTAAAGCAGTAAACTACACAAATGACATTGTATTCTACATTTACGTTAAAAAAACTTTTTTTAAAATCCTTTAAATAAAGTAATTAATTTTATTTATTACATTATTATTATTATTATTATTATTATTATTATTATTATTTAAAAAAACAAATATATTACAAAAATAACAAACATCCTCTGCGAAAGACGTTACCAAAATATCTTTTGACTTTTATTTAACTTACACATTGTTTTATTTTCGGATGCCAAACACCATCTCTTCGTTATGATTCATGACCCTCTAAAAGTATTTTTACCTCCGCCTGTCAAGAACTAAAGAACATCCTCAGCGGGTAGTCCAGGACATTCTCAGGTGTTCCACCACGTCTACTTGAAGGACTTTTAACCGACGTGCATTGATGTCATATCTATCAAAAAATAATATACTTTAGTATTTTTATTTACAAATAGGTTTTAAAAAAGTACCAATAAAGAGACCATTGAAGTCGTTAAACTGTAAATTCGTCTATTTGTGTTCTTTAATATTGTACATAATTACAAATAATGACCAACTCTGTAGGAAGAAGAAAACTTATAGTCACCACACTGATAGAAAAATTAGTTTAAAATAGCCTCTTCTAGGTTTCTTTCTAGAAATTCGATCTCACATTGCGCCAGGTGAAATTCGGGACCAGTTGAATATGCTACGTGGTACTCTTTAGTAGTGTTTGACCGAAGGTTCGGCTTTGAATTCGGCCAAAAAAGCATCTTCGACCATGCATTCGGCTTCGGCTAAAAAATAGCCGAAGATTTGGCCGAAGCCAAAGTTTTGTACCAAAGCGCCGAAAACGGAAAAAGAAACAAAGTTATTACGATTTATTTGCTCAAAGGGAAAACTGGGTGGCGGCAGGGCAGTCTAATTTGGTCAACCATGTCTGCTAAATTAGGCATATACTGTAATTGCTTTTAACAATAATATACTTATTGCTCTTACTGTACAACAAAAATATTCTTAATATTCCTAAATTAAAAACCTTTACAGTCTAAGTAATTATTATGATATGAGTCACATCATCATAATGTTTGACATATTTTTCAAAAAATTCAGTACAATTTTTTTATATTAAATTTTATTTTAAATTATCATCAACTCTTTTATACATATAAAACGGAGTAAAATAGAATTTGCATGTGTAATTTAAAATGTTTATTTGGTTCTAAACATTGTCTAAACTATGTTTTCGGAGTTGATCAAATCATCGGCTTTGGCTTCGTTTCCGGTTTTGTCCAAAAATTTACTTTCGGTCGGACACTACTATTCGCAATAGACACATTTTGAAATGATCACGAATTACCAGATTTTTTTAGGTACATCTGACAGACATTTTAGAAAAATAACTGTTTTTGTCTGTGAAAATTTAAAAAGTGTCTTTATAATTTATAGCATATAATTGAAACGTAGTTGACGATGCAGATGCACAAGTTGGAGCACCCCCACACTACTATAGATATGTTTAAGTTTCTTTTGATAAGAATCTTCCAAACAGAGGAATTGGACAAAAAGATTTAAAGTAGAATAACCTTAAGGTTTTTCAGACCTGCATCACTGGATTTTTTTATGTAAAGTCGTAAAAGACACAGTTCACTAGAGAAAACTTAATAGAACCCATGAATGAAATGCAACTATTAAAATACTGAAAAAAGTATTTTTTGGTAATTTCATTACTTCATATTATCAGCAGTGTGTGGATTAGAACGGCCATTATGTTGTTTAATTTCTACAATAAGATATGAAGTTTGTACTAAAAATAATAAGTCATCGTGGGCTATCATAAAAATAAAAAAAAATATTTTATAGACATTTAAAGTATCCATAACAATGTATCTATTAAATGTATAATTTATATGAATTGTAAATATATGCGGATTTCTCTCTCACAAGACCACAAACTTATCTTGGATTGGGGTGCCAGAAATCTTGTTCAGTTTAATGCCTCGAAAACACAGTTAGGTTCGCTGTCGCGAAAAAAAGTCTACCAATGCTCATCCGTTACATGTGAGCGGCCAAGTTCTGCAGAACAAAGAGTCGTTTAATCTGGCCGGCGTTACTTTTAAGAATAACCTCAACTGGCACAAACACATTACTACCGTAGCCTCGGCAGAAAAACTTGGATTCCTGTTTCGAGCCAGAAACTTCTTCCAATCTGTATACTCTGTATGTATTCCAAATCAGACCCTCTTAAGAATATTGTTATCCCGTCCCCTACAACACTTAGCATTCTCGACTCCATTTAAAGAAGAGAACAACAACAGAACAACACGTCCTTTCACAGTTTAATTAGGGAGGCCTCGAACTTCCCGCTTTCTTCGTTCCTTCATCCCTAGAGTGTCAAGACTATGGAACCTGCTGCCCGCAGAAGTTTTTCCTTTTCCTCCCAGTGTCCAAATATTTAAGGTCCTTCTGAACAAACTCTCTCTTACCACTATTGAAACACCCATGGTACGTTAGTACTTCGGCATCAGCCTTCGTGGACTGTCCTAAGATAAAAAAAAATACAATAGAATCAAACTGTCGAGGGTGTAAGACTTACAAAGTGGAAAGAAAACTTTTTTTGGCATTTAATTAGTCATATAAAACCACATGATTTAAATATAATTAATAAATATAAATCTATTTTTGAGAAGTTGCATAAAAGCATCAGAAGAAAACTAAAAATATTTTACGAAAAAGCCGTAAATATTTCTTGTTTTCCATACTTGGGCAATGAACATTCACATTAACTTCACATTAACATTCAGTCCAAGTCAGTCTCTAACTCTGATAAAAAAAAAACCTAGTTCCTTATTGAGTATTTAAAGCATCAATGACACAACCAGGGGTCTCCAAACTACGGCCCGAGGGCCACATCCGGCCCGCGGACAGATTTTGTCCGGCCCGCGGAGAGCTAGCATACTTGAAAACTCCTTTTAGAGAACAAATAATTTTTATAGCAAATTAAATTTAGTTTACTGAAGTATTCTAATTTTATGCTGAATAATTATTAATATGACATCTACATTGATATGGTCATGGGCTAACTCCGCTATTGTTATTGTTTTTGTGATAAGTTGGATAAAGAAACACAGAATTGTAATGAGTAAAGACATGTATAATATGCAGAAAATTTAACTTCAGTATATAATAACTAACAAATTATTGAAATGAATCCAACTAACATTTTATACATTTTAAATAATCACATAACTTATAACAAACATAATGACATATGAAATACTAATGAGATTTATGTAATTGAGATTTTCCAATGACAATAGTTTGTAGTTGCTCTACTAATTTTACTTGTACCAATTATTAAAAGAGATTTAAGATGCTCATCAGTTAATTTCGATCTGTAAACATTTTTTGTGTACTTCATTTTGGAGAAGGTTTTTCTCACATAAATAAGTAGTACCAAAAACAGAAAACAGACCACGAGCAAATTTATGAAAATTATCAAATTGTGTCAGTGGAAGACTCTTATAAAATTCCAACAAAGATGAGTTTTGATATTTGTTCTTAATTATATCACTGCATTGTAGATCAATCATTTCCATTTGAAGTTCCGGGGCTAGGGTTTCAATGTCAGTATCAAAAGGATTCTGAAAAATCTTAATTTGATTCGCAATTGCATCAAAGTCCGAGAAACGAGTATCAAAATTTATCTTCAAAGCACGCAAAGTTTCGATTGCAAAATCGATAGGAAACTCAGTCTCAGTAGTGTGGCTGAATATTTCACATGTTTTAAAATGTGAAAAACATTTACTTCGTAGTTGTGATTGAAACAGTCTCAATTTCTTCCGGAATGATTTGATATTGGTATAAATCAGAAGATGCTGGTTTTCTCCTTGCAATCCCAAATTCAGTTCTTTCACATGTTTTGTCAAATCAACATAGAATGCTAACTTCCACAGCCATGCGTTGTTTTGTAATTCAGTAAGAGGGCGATGCTTTTCATTCAAAAAATTTCGATCACTGCTCAAGTTCAAAAAGCGCTGAAGGACTTTCCCACAACTAAGCCAGCGTATGGCAGTATGATAAGGTAAGTCAGTTTCTCCAATCTCTTCAATAAATTGTGAATTGTCGGTGATTCAGCCCAAAAGATCTGATAAAATTAACAGTTGATATGACTGGTTTCAGAACGTCAGACATATCCAAACATTTTCCGCACAAAGACTGTTGATGAATGATACAATGTAAGACTAATGGTTTTGAACCACCGTCATTTTCTACAGCCTTTGACACAAGAGCGACCACTCCTTTATCTTTCCCACTCATGTTTTTGCCTCCATCAGTTGTAATACATTTCAAGTTTTTCCATCGAAGGTTATTTTGATTAATGGCCATTTCAACTCCTTTAAAAATATCTGTACCAGTAGTTGTGCCATGAATACTATACATATCAAGAAGTTCTTCGTGCACTTCATAGCTTTTATCTACTCCTCGAATATAAATCAACACCTGAGCAGTATCTGACACATCCGTTGACTCATACAAGGCCAAAGAAAACCACTCAAAATGTCCATTTTTGTGGAACAGTTGAGAGGATATATTTTCAGCGATGTTTTCTACCCTTCGAGCCACAGTGTTTGCTGACATACTGACATTTTTTAATAAATTTACCTTTTCAGGGCACATTTCTTCGGCTACTGCAATTATGCATTCTTTGATCATTTCTCCATCGGTGAATGGTTTTCCACGTTTTGCAATTTCAAGAGCCACACGAAAGCTGGCACGAGTTGCAGCCTCTTGTTCAGTTTTGAGTTTTGTAAATGAAGATTGCTGCGATTTCAATCCGCGCTGCATAGCTTCGAATTTTTCTGTCCGCAAACTTCCTGTGTATTTTGAGTAATTTTGAAAATGTTTTGTTTCATAATGACGTTTAATGTTATATTCTTTGAGAACGGCTATGCTTTCATTGCAAATCAAACATAGCGCCTTGTTACTGGACTCAATTACGAAATACTGAACGTTCCACTGATCTTTGAATTTTCTGCATTCACTATCAATTTTTCGCTTCTTTTCCATACTATTAATTCACACACAAAAGCAACAATCCAAATCAAAATACTGTTATAAAGATGTCTTAACAAACACGCACAAACACGTTTTAAGGAGGTATGCAATATTTTATTTAACAACAGTGTCATAGGAACTGACTTGCGTTGCGCCACTAGCCTTCTTATATATTCCAATTACTGCCATCTAGAAGTGAGTGGAAGACCCCAGAACTTTCTCAACCAACGAGATTATTCTGTACGTGCTATTAGCGCCATCTGTTAGCGATAGAAGGTACTACCTATTTCCGCTTGTGTCCACCAGATGTCGTGTCACGTTACTCTTATGGCTCGTACTCTACGACTAATCTAGAAATTACAGATAATGACAGGAAAATTAATAATATGCAGTGTTGCCGTTTTGCGGACTTTAGTCCGATTTGCAGCCTTTTTTAAACGTTGTGTACTTTTTCGGACTTTTTTTTCATCAGTGAACTATTTCACTTCTTACCACCGGCAACAATGATAATATGGTTTTTGGCCCTCGGAACTTACGGAGTAATCAGTATGGCCCTAAGGCTGGAAAGTTTGGAGACCCTGGCTGTACGAATGGAGTCCGCCAATACTCATCCTTTACTTATTAGCTGCTTGGATACTGTTTCCTTCCCTGGAGAATGGCTTTTTTCACAACTATTGGCATTCCAAACAAAGCTCCTTTGGAATAAAATTGTTGTAAATACTGCACATTACTTACCTTTTTTTGAATATCTTTATATCGTGGCAATTATTAATTATCACTGTTAAATTCAAAAGGTTTTAATTTAAGCTTATACTAACTTAAAAAGTAAATCATTTAAATCTGTTTTACCACTATCAAATTATTACCATAATTATTAAACCTGAAAATTAAAATACTATTAGATACAAACTGGCAACCCTGCTGTAAATGTACCATCTTGGAGCCACCATGTCTGGTGTGGATGATTGCACTTGACCGGGTACAAGCTGTGGTATGGAAATACCTACTTGAAGGTCTAAGGATCGCTATTAATATTCATTTCGAAAGATAGTCGGGCTACAAACACTCAGCTTGATTCATTTTGGTTTGATGAATGGGGAGGAAAGAATGTTGTATTTTTTTAGAAGTTGTGGTGGGTATTGTTAATTAATATTATAAAAGTTTTATTAGTTTTGATATTATAACTGAATTATTTTTAAATTTAATAGATGTTGTATTTGTTAAAAAAATATTTCAACACATTATTGTCAAATACCTCATATGCCCGAGCATGTGAGATATTTGATTTCTAACGAAACTTAATTTTTAATAAATGTGTGTTGTGTGTGTGTGTTGAAAAATATTAGTACGAAGACGGCCTATAAATAAATATTGTCCTAGATTATTCTAATTTAAAAAAATATTTTTATTTTTAATAAAACAATTTTGTCAAAGTGTTACCAAAAAGTTTTATTATAAAAGGTTAACGCATTTCTGTGTAAAACTATTCGGAAAATGTAAAAAAAAAACTGAAAAAGGTGCAGTTTTTGTTTTTAAAGAACAAGGTCCTATCATAAACGGCGCATGTTTTAAAGATTTATGATTTTATAGTCGAAAATCTGGAATATCTTTTTTATGTGTCCCACTAGGCAGCAATCGTATATTATCTATTTCACCAAAGGAAGAAATTTTGAAAAAGTAAAAAAGTTAAGTAAATAACAGAAGACTTAGTTTCTAAAATAGGAAAATCAGTTTTTAATAGGAGGTTAACAAAATAGTTGGCAGTGTAATCAAACTTCGTTATCGTAATTTTATCACTTAATTTTAAGGTAGTTTACTAGTAAAACGGGTTTTCATAAGAATCGTCTGGGAAATAAAATAATAACAATCATATTCTCCAAAATTAACATTGTCGATATCTGTCATGAATAAAATCCATATAGTCGAAGCAATAAAGCACTAAAAAAACTAAGACGGATCGGAAAGCAGTTTTTTGCATTCGCTTCCAAAAATTTTTTGTAAAAAATGTGCCTTCTTTGTGACTTATACAAACCGCAAATTGCATTGCTGCTGCCAAAAATGCATTTTTTTACGAGGCTTTTGGAGGATTTAATAACTTTGTAAATATGAGTCAGAACTGACCCAAATCGGCTTCTTGTAGGTTTTTAAGGTCGCTGATCACGATTATGGTGTTCAAATTGACCCACAGCCGGGCTGGAGCTTAGGAACGTCGATGAACATCATATTTGTGGGACTCTCCCAAAATTCACGCGGGAAAAGAGAGAAACTCGACGCCTGTCGCTGAATTCAAATATGGCATCGGCGAACACTCCCCGGACACTTGGTGCTGCGGAACCTGGACGTGGACGTCATCCCCGAGAATTTTCCTTCGTTCAGGCCCAGGTTCTGGTGCACTAGGTGTTCGGGGGATCATTTTTGAAGTAAAATTTGGATTAAGCGCCCCAAAAAAATTGCCCTACAATAATTTTCTGGCTGTTTTTGGCGATCTTGTTAGAAAAATTCTCGGAGATGACGTCCACGTCCAGGTTCCGCAGCACCAGGTATCCGGAGGTTGTTCGCCCATGCCTTCTTTAAATTTAGCGACCCAAAAAACCCCCGAGCGTCAAGTTTCTCCCCTTCCCTGCGTGAATTTTGGGAGAGTCCCACGGAGATGGCGTTCATAGCGTTCCTGAGCTCCAGGTCGGCTGTGGGTCAATTTAAGCATCATAATCGTGAACAGCGACCTCGAAAACCTCCAAGAATCCGATTTGGGCCAGTTCTGACTCATATTTACAAAGTTATTAAATCTTCCAAGAGCCGTCTTAAAAAATGCATTTTTTTAATGCATTTTTGGCTGCAATAATTCAATTTGCGGTTTGTTTAAGTCACAAATTAGGTACATTTTTTACAAAAAATGTTTGGAAGCGAATGCAAAAAACCGCATTTTGATCCGTCTTATTGCAAAAATTCCGAGGTTGAGTGCTATATTGCCTCGACTAATACTTTTATTTCGGAATTAATTTTTAGAACTTTACATAGGTATGTATGTTTGTTATTAAAAAATAGTGTACATCACTATTTTATTTTTTTACAAAATCGCTCTTATAAAAGGTGTATTTTAGGACTAGGTTGGTCCAAAAAGTGTAAAATATTATTGAATAACGAACAGACCTCATGTATTGTGTGTACAGTCTCCTACAAAAATAATATTTTCAAGCATTGAAAACCTCTAACTTTTGGTAAAGCGTATTGGATCTTATTTGGGACAGCGCTAAATTTGTAGTCTATTCAAAATATTGCGTCACGAATTAACCTAAAAAAGGAAAAAATATAATGATCCGTACTGCTACTACTCTTGGACGGTTCAACAATCAGTTTTTGGAAGTACACGAATTTTTAAAAAATAATTAAATTGTCTTAAAAAATTCGAGTTTTAGGAACAAAATCGCGGAAGATTTGTTAAAACAATTTTACAGCCAAATAAAACTAACAAATTAAAACTTTTAGAGAAATATTTTCACAACTATTGGCACAATAAGATTGTTTAGAGATATGAAAAAGGAGAGGTTAGTTGTCCATAAATGATTAATGGTAAGTAAAAAATTATTTCACGTCAAGTTTTCTGTTAAATAATTCTTTTTTTATTTTAGAAGCAAAATCACAAGTTCCAACCATGTGCCATTAAATATTTTTACTTATTAATCGCTTAGGGTACCTTATAGGAAGTATATTTCCAAAAATATTTTGGGTTGGTTTGCATGATAACCAAAAAATAACACGTTTCTGATTGGCTTAAAGATGTAGGTGTGAAATTTTAATTCTTAGTTTTTAATATGTAAGGAAAGTCAAGTTATATTTGTTTTATTGTTAATTATTTAGTACGATAGTTCGTAAAAAATATTTAGCTTTTTGCCATTTATCATAGTACATTTTTGGTTTGTTTGATTTTAAAATACGATGCAGGCTAAAAAAATCCATTTATTGCTTCTTTTATGCTCTTTACATTAGTCTCGTTTAAATTCCTGATTAAGAACAAGAACAATATGTATGTTAAGTTTATTTTTAACATTATGTGAAGAACAACACTTTGTTTTATCATTTTACTACTTATATCTTATATCACACGCAGGATTCTTTTTCTATTAAATAATTTGTAAATCGGGACCAAGAAAACGATTAAAAATCACTCTATAATAAAAATCTCCAGGTAAAACAAAATGGTTAACATACATCCTCAAAATTCCAAAAGGGTGAATCTACGTATTATAGGATCTGGTATGGAAGACATACATTGTTTTTAATAAAATCTATAGTGTGCACTTATCTTAAATAATTTTTACAAAGCCGTTTGACAAATCACCAACCAGCATCCCGCCCAAATCATTATATAGCTTTTGTGAAGCTGTGAGCGAAAGCAATAAATAAATTAAAAACAAGTTTAGTGTGCAAAAAATGTACTGAAAAGGAAAGCACAATAAAAATACAAGACGGTTGAGCACCTATAAAAATAAAACACTGTAATAAAGATTAGAAAAAACACCCCAAAATTTATTTTGAATTAGGGGCCGAGCAGTCTAGCCGCACGATGCTTTCTCACAGAGATACCTTTGGCCTCCGAATCAAGCAAACACAGACCCTATTCATTGGAAAAGTAAGGTCAGAAGTTGCATGTCTGAGCAGCCGATCTATCATAACTAATGTGACATGACAGTAAGCACCGTACTTTGTCTATTGTAATCTGCCCATTGTTGTTCCACTCTTTTAAAATAAAAATTGGGTTTTTCATTCCGTCTGCGTTGTTTGTATGAATGCCGTCCATTAAAAGCTGTTCGGCCGGGGTAGCTGCTAATTATGTATTGTGAGCTACGGCCAGTTAATTTTTTATTTGCTTTTTAAAGTTGCATTAGGATTTCTGAAGCGACATAAAGGTGAAAGCAATAATTTTAAATGACGAAGCGTTTAGAAAAGATGGGTGTTTTTTGTTTGGGTGGTTTGGATAAACATGTAATTTAAAAACTGCATCCATGCTACTGGAGCAGAAGGTTTTAAAACCTAATTTAAAATCATTTTTAGGCATTAAAATATGGATAAATAATATAACCCCGTTTATACGTATTAGTGTATCTAACATACATTGTTAAAAAAAGTGTATTGTTATAACTTATAACTGTACTTTGGAGTAGTACCGGTCATATCGGTAATGTAGTATTTTATAGTTAATAGATAATAGTTTTCGATAGTATCCGTAATCCATATTCGACTAAAATGGCAGCTTTGACTTTACTAAAAAAAATTGGCCGAAGGTAAAGTTTTGTATCGAAGGGCCGAAAAACAGTGAAATGGAAGGATATGATTCGGTCGATTCAAAAATTTTGTTTTAAAGCATCTGAGCCTTATTAAGTTATTCTAAAATCGTTTATAACAATAATATCGTAAAAATAATGTCAAATTAACGTCTATAACTGAAGATAAAATATTTTTAGTACCCTAAATTGAAGATATTTACAGTCTCAGTCAAAATGATAATATTAACCATATCATAATAATGATTAATACATTTTTACAACGATCCAATGCAATTCATCTATATTAATCAGTAAATTAAGTAAAATATAATTTTGAATCTGTAGTCTTATACTTTAAGTCACTGAACTAAGAGTCGATCAAGTCTTCGGCTTCGGCCAAAAATTGACCTTAAAACTAGTTTTCGGTTTATTATCGCTTATATTAATTTTTACTTCTCTCACATAAGGTGAGTATATATTTCATAAAAAATCATATATAAGGGTTTTTTAGGTCTTTATGATCTACGATCTTTAGATTGTAAAAAATATAATTTTTCACATGCAATGGGCTGACTCTTTCTTGGCCTTTTAACTTAAAAAAAATACTTAACTGAAAAAAAGGAGATTTGGTAGTTTGTCTTTTTTGTTTAACGCAAAAAATATTAAGTTAAATTTACAGTGTGTACGAATTGGTTATGCATGTATGTATTAGAACCTCGGCACCTATTAATGATAGAAGTACAGATAAATTGGTAAAATTTTAAACAAATGTATTGGTAATGAAAATTATGCTTGTAGGGCAGTTAAGCTGTTTTGAAATATTGGAAAACTAAAAGAGTTTAGTTTTTAAATTGTTTGTTTTAACATTAAATTTGATTTTGAATTAAAACGTTTTGTTTTCGATAAAAACTTTTAATTTATTTTTCCTTGTGTCTACTTTATTTGTCATTTTATTATTAAAAACCAGCCAAGTTTACCTTATAAATATAATAATTACCCAAAATTTAACATTATGTTTAAACGTAAATCTGCCAATAGGCAATTACTTATTTACAAACTTAAAAATTAAATAACTATATCTACATTTTTTTTATTAACTATGTTTTTAATAAAATGCAACAGACTAGTCAATAATTCTTTGAAAATCAAAAGGTGAATTAGAAAAAAATGCAGGTTGGCTTTCTTTTTATGTTAAGGAAAACAACCAATAAGGGAGTTTATTAGTGTAACTGACACGAGTATTGGAAATGTAAATAAGTAAAAAAATATATATATATATTTATTAATTAGACAATAATTAAAATAATAGTCTAATTAAAAAAACATTTTGGCATGTCTGAAGACTTTTAATTATAAATTATTTAATTATTGTTTAATTTACAATAACTCATTTTTATTAATAACTAATTATCACCAGACATATTTTGAATGTTTATTTATTTATTTAAAATAGACCTCTTTTTCCCAAACATCCCCATTAGTTTTTTATCCTCTTTAATCCGTCTTAAAAACATGTCTAAAATTAAAAACATTTAAACATTGGTTTAAAATTGAGTTTAACTTAGAAGGTATTTTTATATTTATTATATAGCTAATTCTCTGGAGCACAAGCCGTAAAATACCCATAAAAAACCGCCAAGTGACCTAAAGCTTGTTGGTAGGCAAGAGAAAGAAAGTTCCGTAGTAAAAGTGAAATCAATAATAAGAAAAACGGCTTCTATCTATATAGAATAAAATTTAGTGTTTTACTGTCAAATCGGATACCATTTCACAGATGTGGCAACAGTATTTTAAGCAGGATCTCACTTGCGATATTTATCTACAGAATATAAAGATTAGAAGGAGAGAAATATTTTTTGTCTTAAAAGAGACAGTCCAACGAGCTGGTGAATAATTCTGAATAGGTTCTTGAGGCAATTTGAAAATTTGTGTAATTGTCCTTGAAGGACCCCCAAACATATAAGTCGAGGTCTGGCTAAAGGGTAGCGGCCCCCTACCAAGTTTTGAATTTTTTTAATCTCCTTTCAAATCTCGTTATGTGATCAAATCTGGTTTTGAACCTAAAATTATTTTCCAATTGACAATATTTAAATAAGCTATTAATAGCACTTTTAATAAGTTTCTCAAAGAAGTGTCACGAAATGCTACTGCAATTAAAACTTTCCAAAGGGGATGGAGTAGCTTACAGAGAGAATAGCTGTGTTTTAACCTATTTGTTCATTTGTCCACTTAGTAAAAAATCAGTCGTCGGTGTTTTAAATGGCACGAACTTTATATTGAACTACTAAAGCAAAAATGTTTAATATCAAAGATAATTTTTATACGCCTCTTGATCAACATTATACGGAAAAACTAACCACAACTAACTACAACTAACCATAACTAATCACAACTAACCAAAAATGTTGGGTTATTGCATTGTATTACAGTAAATAGATAAATGCCAAATATACAGTACGGGAACTGGATGATTTTTGTGTCCAGATACTGTAATACCGTCTCGTTTCACCAAGTGGAAAAATGGTATTTTTATTTTATGAACAAGATATAAATATATTTTGTAGTGAGGTTCTTTTACTAGTTTTATTTAGTAAACATGTAAACATTTACATTTTGGGTCATAAAAAATTAAAAAATTGAGTGATCGACAAGTTTTTTTTGTCAAAATTTTCTACTTTTCGACACATTGACGAATATAACTGAATAAATATTCAATAATTTGATTTTCTCAATGTAAATTCAGTTGAAAAGGCATATAAGTTTAATTTTTTTGTTTATGCTTAAAATTTTTATAATATTTTTTTTCCTGAAAACTTTTTTTTTTCTTAATGCTAATTAAAAATAGAAAAATTTGAAAAAAAAAATGGAAAATTTACAAATTATTCTTTTTTTTTTGGAGTGTCAAATATTTTTTTCTTAAGAGTGCATTTACGCTACACCTTAGGGGTCGGGCGAAAGGACGCGGAGACTAATAAACTCCCACTACCACAATTTTCGTATAGCCACATTAAAAGTATTAAATTTTATTTAGTTTCTTCCAAATTCGGTGTATCGATGCGATGTGGTTTCCGATTGCAAGCCTAAAGGAGATAACGTTTTTCGGTAACTATTTTTCACTTAAATGACATAAATTATACACCATTTTAAAGGTAAGGAAATAATCTATGCCTCTGCTGTAACGGATTTTTGAAATATGAGTCGAGTTAAGAGAAAATAGTATCTAAACATAACCGATTTAAGGATGACTTTCACTCAAGGAAATATTAAAAAATAAATCCAAATTTAAAAAACTATTACAACAGAAGCCTAGATTTAAGTGTTGGCTTTCAAATAGTTTTTGAAAATTATCGATAACTTATACCGTTTTTGAAAACATTATGCCCCGGACCCCAAATTGGATCCAATTTTCGCGGCGCGAATGGATTCTTAAAGTTCATGAAAAATTGAATAATTAAAAAACAAATAAAAAATGGCAATTTTTGGATTACATTTTTTTCTTGAAAAATCCAAAAATTGCTATTTAAAAATTTTTTTTGGAAATTATTTGTCTTTACACATAGAATATGAAACAAGTCACTAGAAATCGCTAAACCTAAACGGATGCATTTTAATGACGAAAAGCTTAAAAAATACCCATTTTTTACCTTTAAAGTAAAAACTAACACCAATTTTTTTTTTTTGAATTTGTCCTAAAAGATTCGTAAATGCGCCATAAAATGAAACAAAATGAAAAAATAAACCTATTAATATTTCTATTTTTTGATTTTTCATAGCCAAAAACAGGTGGAGCCGCAATTCCAACCAACATTTCATGTAAAAAGTCAAGTTAGTTTTATTTGATTGGTCTTTGGCATAATTAACAGCTTCTATTATGCTTGCGTCAGTGCTAACCACAATTTATAGGGGATCGGGCTAAAACCTATTTTTATGATGTTAAAAAACAAATCGTTTTATATTCATACTGATTGTATAATTTATTAAGATATTTACCCCATGAAGATTGTCGTAAACGCCTTTTTGATGTTTGAAATGCAACATTAACCCCATGCTGGGAACATAAAACTTCAGCCATTAGCCCCGCTGTGCAAAAGTTTGTTCGGAATCTTTTATGATTGTTTTTGGTTCTCGAATAAAAATATTTCTGTTGTGTGGTATTGTTTGGCAGGTTTCGCGAATGTTTATTATTAAACTGGTTATTAAAGGTTATTTTTAGAATGTTAAAAATATATTAAAAACACTAAAACCTAATCCTATCCAAAAAAATATTTGTGGTTTTTTAGGTACTGTGTGACGAGTAAAGTCAGCATCATATGCGTTTTTTTATTAATAGTTTTTTTTTAAATTTGACTTAGGCGCCAATTTCTGCTGCGATCGAAATAAAATTTAACAAAATAAATAATAGTCACGTGATTCGTATTAGCTGGGACGCATCCTTTTAAAAAAGAATCGATTTGCGAATTCGGATTCTCGTAAAGGAATCGATCACCAATACAAATCACGATTAAAAAAAAAAGAAATCGATTCCCATTTATCGGATCACGAATCCGGATCATCTTTAGTTTTTATACTTACAAATGCCAACTACGATACGAATGATACTACATAATCCAGATGATGAATCAAGCGTCAAAGATTTTAGCAGGAAGGCCGAGCTGCGAAATATAATTTTAGCCTTATTTTGAAGTACTGTCCCTCTAAACAAATTAGTTTTTGGTAAATATTCTTTAAATTTAAATATGTTACTTCTGAGATCAACATAAAACCTAAAACCACCCTCAGAAGAAACATCTTGTTGTACTAAATTCCAAAAATTGCGATGCTAGATCTTCGTAAGTTTTTTAAATGTGATTCTTGAAATAACCTCAAGCAACTTATAAATAAGACATCTTATTGTAACTTTACACAAAATTTTACATGTACCGTCTAATAATTTAATTGCTTGGGAATGTAAAAAAATAATAAAATTTTAAATGTATTTTCGTAAGACACCCTAAATAGTTATAATAAAATGTCCCATTTAAAATTCCCTTGGGGTTATCTCAAGGATAACATTTTAAAAAATTATCAAGATCGAGCAATCAAAACGTTTAAGATAAAATGCTAGTAAAATTTATTCCTGTTTTTGGGTAAACACTCTATGGTTAGGAAAAAATTGTTTCATTTAAATGATATTTCTCTGACAGGGCCGTATCTAAGTAAGGCCGCACCCTTGGCGTCTCCCCCCCACACACCAGGGGACTTGGGGACTATCTACCCCCTAACAAAAACGAGGATTCCGGGGGTTATTCCCCGAAATTTTACAAAATTAAAGTGCAAATTTGTAGGCTTAAAGTTTTTTCAACCGAGAATTTTGTTTCTATAAAATACCAAATTTGTGGTGAAATTTATGTCAAATTATATCCTTTCTTTATATAAAAATATTAGCCCACCATTTAAAAGAGACATGATTTTCATAAAACAACTGTTTGTATCTGACTGAAAGAAGTGGAATGTAAATTAACTATACATCCCTATTTGCGGATGATTAAAATTAGAATAAAATCGTAGTTACAAAAATACTGTGCATGGCAGTCCCGCTAAAACGTAGCATTTATACTTTGATAAATTAAATAATATGAAACAAAAAAAAGAAATAGTGTTGCTACCAATCTATAAAATACCAATTTATCCGCAGCCTAAATATTAAAAAAAATTAAACAGTGACATTCTTGCTCTAGGTATCAGAATAAATTGATATTTTATTAATAATTCATATTTTTTTTAGTCTTAATATATTAAAAATAATTAAATTAAGTATCTAACTTAAAAATTTGTTATTAAATTGTTCTGTTGTAATTTATTTATTTGATTAATTTTGTTAATAAAAAATATTAATACCTAATTTAACTACGGTACTGATAATCGATGAAAAAAAATTTTTTTCATAGCCGATTTTGCCTCCTCCCAAGTAGCTGCGTCCTTGGCGGGCGCCCCCTCGGCACCGCCTTAATACGGTCCTGTTTTCTGGACAAGAAAAACAACATATTTTGGTTAAAAATCACATGTAAGGTGTGTTTTCTTATTTAAAGATTTAATAAGCAGATGTTTTAGAATTCTTTATATTTATTTCCGAAAATCGATGTGAAGCTGATTTAGAATTTTAGGTAAAAATTTGGAAATTTAAAATAGAAGATACAATATGTTGGATTTTTGCACTTATAATCCGGATATAGGGGTTTTTAAGGGTGCCAGACCAAAATTTAAAAATTAAGAATCTTATGAAAAAATTTGGATTTAGTATTCAAATTTTGACATAATGGCCTTTTTGGTGGATTTTTGCATTTATAAACCTTTTAAAATTATATAACGATTCCGGATCACGAATCCTATTTTTAAAAGGTAAAATAATTGTCAATTTTTCGTATAAGGGACCCTTTATTATTTAATTTTAATTAGATTTCCTATTAAAAAGAACCTACTTTAAGAGATTTTTGTAATATTATGATGATGTTTTACGGGCATTTAAAAAATAGGCTTAAAAAAAAAATTGGAAAACTGCCAAAATCAATTTTTTTTAAAGGAAACCCCGAATTGTATACTTTTATCTTATTTAAATTAAAAATTGTTAAGTTTGTGGTTGTTTATTCCGTAGTTTTCGATATATTGGCAATATAAATTTTTCATTGAAAAA
>JAHBCN010001833.1:118193-131848 GCA_019359885.1 Listronotus oregonensis | reverse complement strand
ATCCAATATTACACAATAATTTTAAATATTCTATGGTAGTATCGTTTAATAACCAACAATTTTGTGCAAAAAATTAAAAAAAAAACAGTAAATGTTTGAATTTGACATTTGATGATGTCAAATTTATAGATAGTAACAAAGAATTATTGTCCGGCTCTCCTGCACGCCTGGACAATTTTGTTCTACATTATTGGGCTTCCATACACCTTTAATCTTCCTTGTCTTTTACCAAAACTATATAAAAATATACATATGTTTTTAAAGATGGCCACACTTCTAGCTTCCACTAAATTACTGAGGTACTTTAGGACTCTTAGTACTGGAACCAATCTCACTTCCCCCTTATATCACCATTTTCCAATTAATTTGATTTATGTTTACGTGTCAAAAGTGGTATGTTTTACATTACACACTAAATCAAGTCTTTCATTTATTCTAAGTTTAAACAATTGCATTTTTCATGATTTTTCATACATGTTTTAGCAAGAGTCTGTTCAGTACATATTAAACCCGAGTGTTTAAAAAAAATGTAAACACTTAACGCTTATTGGGCTTGAACCATCTATATGGCTTAAATATAATAAAATATAACTAAATTTTGTTAAATTCACATTTATTCGTGTTAAATGATTTATATCATTTAAATTGCCGCGCCCCAATATGGCGAATTTGGATTAGCTGCGTAGTCACACACCTTGCGGCATGTTCTTGTTATCGTGAGACAAAAAACTGATCACAGTAATAAACGCACATACAATTTTGATTTCTTTTTCTTTTAAAAAAATGCTTTTTTGAATTCTGTTATCTTGGAATAAAAACAAAAATAGACAAAGTATAGCAGTTAAGCATTACGTAACTGTTGAGCTTAAAATACTCAATAAAACCCAACCATTTTAGTAACTTTCTTTAAAAAATTGTTACCTTACATTTGTTTTTGGAATATTTAACAAAATTCGGTATTTTAGTTTAGAACATATTTAAAATGTTATCTGTTACGCTACTGACTGCATATGATAATCTAGGATATATGGAATCGGACTATCCAATTGATCAGCAAGTCAAGGGCTATCTATCGTCTAATTAGGTGAGACCCCCGGGGTTTTAAAATACTAAGAAGGAGCTTAATAATATTAAGGAAATTACTTTTAAAAGATATACCCAAAATTTAAGTGGGTAGTATGGTCTGAAATTTTATTTTATGGGCTATACTTTACTATTTATAATAAACTCATTTAAAAATGTTGTTTATTCAAAGTAATTTTTATATAAATTTATTTTTTTATAAGGTGTTTGACTATTTTCATTAGAGGTAATATTAAATATGGATTTTAATTATTAAAACTCTAAAAGGTAGGTGTATGTATATGTATACATATCATTTTCGTTTTATCCAATGGTCAAGTTGTAATGTTATAATTTTATAGGATTTATGTTAAAATATATTTTTTAAAGTTAATTATTAAAAGAGTGAGTAGGTAGGTAGGTAGGTTTAAAGTGAGTGGATTTTTTACGCCCTCCACAGCGACCGCTCGGTCTATTGTGGCTCACACCTTTTTATATTTCTTCCAATAGGATCAGACCAATGAAGAGACTTCTTACAACTCCTTTTACTCGTGTCGCTACCGGACACGAGCACAATATGTGTTCTGATGTTTTCTGGTGTCCCTGTCTTCTGAAAAGTATGACGAGAGACTGTTAGATCCGTCATGCCCTCCTCTCCCGGTCTAGTGACGTGGGTAGCTCCCAGGTCCTTGTTACAGGAACCAGATGTTCTTTCTGAGGCCGCATCTCCGGCCTTACCCTACGAAAACGGTTCTATCCGATTTTCGTTTAAAGCCAGGGAACCCTTTTCCCTATAAAGGCGGTTCTGTTCGCCTTCTGTTTGGATTCAGGGATCCCTTCCTAAGCATCTGTTTGTTCGGGATGGATTAGCCTTTCCCCGTGAAACAGGCGCCGGTGACTTCAGGGGCACCTTTCGAAACGGATTCAACCGTTTCGGTCGGCGCACCTTTGTCTGCTTGTGACCTTGAGTGGCACCTCTTGAAACGGATTTATCCGTTTATCCGTTTCGGTCAGCGCACCTTTGTCACTTTTTTTTCTATGAAAGGGGTTCTGTCCGCTTTCTGTTTGGAGCTAGGAAAGTAATAGTCCACCACGGCAGAGCCTCGCATTACCGCAGTAAGGCTAGATACTCTGAGAGGTCGCCCTGTATCTCAGAGGCACCGTTGGAGACACCTGTTTAAGGCACAGGATGTCATTCACTCATCAGCACGGTATACCAACACCTTGAGTTAAAACATGTGTTCATCTTAGCTTCGGATCCCGTTCCATACGCTAGCCAAAAGCGTTACTGATAACCAGCAACTCTAGCGCATGTTCCAAAAGATCCTGCTGGGCCCAACCACGACAACGACGTGTAAACACAGCGGTTGGGATTAAAAGACTTACACGTATCCGCAAGGTTAGCTGTTAAAATATGGCCGCAAGTAAATTTAATTAAAATTTAATTATTTAATTTTATCAATTATTAAGCTCTGTTTTTTGAATAAAATATGATTTATTTGAAAAAGAGATATATAAAGTACTTAAAAATTTTTGCTTGCATTTTTTCTTGGCTTCAACCTAATGTCAGCCAGGTGTAAACAGATTTAACTTCGTAGACTTTCTACGTACCTAATTTATCTTAATAAATTATATATTAAATTAAATCTAGTTTTTCTCTCTACATGATGGAATACGGTTGCCTATGTAAAACGAGTCGCAAATAGTTGCCAATAACTAAATATACGTTAGAATGAGGTAAAGTTAACGCATCACAGCGAGCGTCCATCAGACAAGGACGCACTATGCCAGCTGTCCGTCGTTTTAAAGCTGCGCATGCGTCGCTAGATTGGGTGCTTAACTAGCTACCGTTATTTTAATTGCAAACATATATTGTTGAAATGCAAATTCTGGATCTATAAACTTGTCGTTGGCGTTGATTGATTGATTGACAAAGTTCAATTTAAGGTTTTAAAAAAAATCATTCCGACGCCAACTTCAGTTAATGAATTAATAGCTTTAAAGGTCAGCGTTGACTTTAAAGCCGACTTAAACGCTACCGCCAACGTCAACGCCAATGACAAGTTGATAAATCCAGAATAAGTGTTCCAACAACATGTGATCTAATCTGGTGAAGACGGACAGCTGGCAAAGTGTGTCCTTGGCTGATGGACGCTCGCTGTGATGCGTTAACTTTGCCCTGTTCTAACGTATATTTAAAATTTGGCACCTTTTATTTGCGGTCATTTTTACATAAGCAACAGTATTCCATCGTAAAGAGACAAAATGTAGCTTTAATTTTATATATTACTATTATTAAAATACATTATGAACGTAGAAAGTATACGAAGTTATACCTGTTTACACTTGGCTGACATTAGGTTGCGGCCAAATAAAAATGACAACCAAAAGGTACTTAATATATCTCTCTTTCAAATAAATAATATTTTATCTTAAAAACAAATAAACGTAATGGATAAAATTAAATGTTTAAATTTTAATTAAGATGACTTGCGGCTATATTCTTCTTCCCTGGGAGCCGTCTAGATTTACTACTGGAGGCAGAGCAGCCTCTTGGTCTTTTTGTGCCTGATAGCCAACCTTAAGGATCCATAGAACATTTTGTTATTTAAACGCAAATTGTGTTCTCTATAGCCACCTAAATATTGGACCTCAGCAAAAAAGGAATAAATTTTAATTACATTTTTATACAATAATTAATGCATTACAGTTTTCGACGTAGATTATTAAGGCAGAAGTACATCAATAAACCTACTTTTACTTTTGGCGATGAAACTCCATCTTTGTCACTGTGAAACTCTGGCGTATCGAATTGCGGTTCTTTTTTCCTTAACGACGAAAGTTGGCAGTGTCGCCCAAAATAAGTTGTTGTGCAAGGAAACATTGATAGTCTACAAAAGCTAATACAGTAGAATCTCATTAATCCGGCACTTCAATAAACCGACACGTCCAATAATCCGCTATCCGCTGCCCGCGCCTTCCTCGCCCCTTTATACACCTCTAACCTCAATTAAAGATTACTTTAAACTATATCATTTGTTATTTGTGAGATATGTGGTTTATTGTTATAAAAAACGTGTAGAACATGAACACAAATACATTGTTTTCCCTTTATGAAATATTTATTTTTATTACTATGAATTTTTCTATACAATCAGTAAAAAGAACATTCCAATAATCTGGCACTCTCTGGTTTTTAATAGTGCCGGATTAGTGAGATTCTACTGTACTCAAAAACCGGTTTCCGTAAGTTCAGCGAAGTATAGGAACCCCGGCACTGTCAGTAACTGGTAGCGATGGGCATATTCGGATGATTTTAATATTCGAATATTCGTATTCCGGAAGATCTTCATATTCGGAATATCATTCGACATATGAAACATTGACCGATCAACGTCAGTCGGTATTCGATATATTGCGCCGACCGCCAACCGTCGACTTAAGCCGGAGTCTCATGCATCCGATTTCCGACGATCCGATCATCCGAAAGTATTTTGATTGGTCAGAACATTGTGGCGCCACATGTTCTGACCAATCAAAATATGTTCCGTGACACCCCGTATAAAAAAAACACGGATCCTGGTTTTACACCTTTTTATTGGATATCTGGTTTACAAACGTTTCTATGGTAACACTTTAACGTAACGTAATAATGACAACTGTTTAACCTTTAACTGTCTGTCAACTTCTTAACTCGTCGGAATCAAAACTAAAACTGGCTCGTGCGGATTTTCCTCGCGCTTTTTATAGTGAAGTGGAAAAGAATGGAAAAGTCTGGAAAAGTCTAGAATTAGCTGGAAGGATTCTTTTACTACAGGATGTAAGAAAAGTGTAAAAAGGATGTCTCCAGCGCCCTCAGGATAATCCGCAATGACCATCGAAAAAGGGAAAAACTGAGGTAACCTATTTTTAATAAATTATTAACCTAAATAAAATAATTATAACCTTTTACATTTCTAATAACTAAACACTAACTAAAATCTGTAACAATACTTTCGGATGATCGGATCGTCGGAAATCGGATGCATGAGACTCCGGCTTTACCCCGAAGTCGAAAGGTTTGCTTTCGAAATAACGAATTATTCCGGATAAATCAGATGTCGGAATATGAAAAATGAATTATTTTGTTTCGGCTTTTAATTTCAGTCGACTATTATTGGGTTGATGTTGTGTTCGCATACGTATTCTTGTACGTTTTAAATTTGTTTTGCTGTTATTGGTGGTGCGGCGGAAGTTTTGTTTTCGTTTTAATTCGTAATTATTGGTGTGGTGTATAGAATAGTATACAGTGGCCGCCAAAAAAGTCGACATTTTGTGGAAAATTTCTATTTTTGATATGAATAACCCGAATTGAATGAACTATCATCCGATAAGTAGCGGTATTATACCCCAGCTGATTGGAATACGAATATTCGAATATCCGAAAGAAATATTCGAATCATTCGAAACATTTCTATATTCGAATATCGTTCGGAAGATCATTCGGAAGGTTCCATCACTAGTAACTGGATGATTGGCCGCCAATGAACATCGTGTGCGGCTGTGTGTGATTCGGAATCCATGTTAAACTGTAGGTTTAGCCTGTATGGATATTAATAGAGTAAAACTCTGCACTTACGGTACCTAATACTTAGGTTTCATACAAACATTCATTGGCTATCACAAAAGATAAGAAAAGAGTTTTGAGTAGGCAACAAATGACATCCTTTTGCTTCCGAACATTAAGAATAAATTGTCTGGACCCTTAAATTCGAGGCCACAAAATTGTATGGCCTGTACAACGATTTTCATTTACAAAAGTAGTTGATGTGTTTTAAAACCATGTTTTTCAGGTGAAAAAAAAAGCGGTAACAAGTGATTCAAAGGTATGCAAAAGTATAAAGAAAGGAAATAAAAATATTTTGGAAATAAATAGCGTCTTAAGTAAATATTGTAAACTTTGCTTTAATGACTGGTTATTTCCGGTGTGACGGGAAGTGACGGGAAGTGGCGGAATCTTTAAAACTTTTAGACGGGTATAACATTTACATCTAAAATTGGTTTGTCCAAAAAAAAGTTTAAAAGTAACAGTTTTATAAAATAAAGTCAACGACTTGTCTTTATCACAAATTTGATAACATTAATTCAGTCTAGCAAACAGTGGGTAAGGTCAATGCCGCTTAAAATCATTATCAATGCCAGAGAATATAGTTTAATCAGTGTAACGAATATTTACAGGATGTCTGTTATTAAACAGATTAAAAATGTACTCAATAAATGACATGAGTAAAAATAAATTTAACAAAATGTTTTCCCATGGGTTATTTGCATGGTCAGTCATGGTTACTTACTTACTTACTACTCAAGGCCAGAAAAATGGGTTTCCCGCTAATATCTGCTAAAATATGCGAATTGAAAAATTTTTTTTTGGACAAAAAAATAAAGTTTGCCTTGTAATCAACAAAAATATTTCTTATAATTTTTTTTCAAAAAATCGATAGTTTTCGAGATAACAGGACCCAAAAGTCCCCTCATTTCAGCTGCCGCTCTACCGCTAGAATGCCGCTATCTTCATGGATTCGCTTTTAAGCGGGCGGATGAATTGTTACTCGGGCAATAATGTACATTTTTGGGGAAATGGGAAAACCCGTACCTATCTTTGCATATGAGTTAGGGTTCATTCTGATTTTTCTAGAATATTAAAAAAGCGGTCATATTTTTTTTTCACAATATTTTGAGAATATCTATTAATTTATTCTTATTTTTTTTTTAAATAAGAAACTACTACTACCACATCTATCCAGTATAGAATGTGGATTTTTCGACGGCCGTTTTTGCGAAAAATATTGGTGTTGCGAAAAAAATGGTGGGGACTATTTTTGTAGATTTCGAGGTGATCTTCATTTTTTGTCCGAACAAAATTTCTCTAATTCGCATATTTTGGTAGATATTCGCAAGAAACTCATTTTTGGAGCTTTGGGGGACCATTTTCAGCGGGTTCCCAAGTAATTTTTCTGGTTTTTGGTTTCGTTTTATTTTTTTTGTCGATTTAGTTTTTTTTTTATACAAAGTCATTGAAATGCAAAATCGCCTAAACATTTGTACTAACAAATGTGTATACAAACCAGAGGACAATATTAGGAGCAGTTATTATTAAGACAAAAAATGAAATTTTGTATGTTGGTATTTGAAATAAAAATGCATTGTTTGATCTATATACTGGTTTTATTTTACTTCCGGTTTGATCGGAAATGTATTGTATTTGTATTGTAATGAACGGGGTCGCTCGGCTCTAGTGTAGCCCTCCTTTACTTTGACCTAAAGAGATCTTTTGTGAATACCCTTCGTTGTTTAGTGCCCGGTAATTCCTATACCTTTAGCAAAGTTCAGGATACTACGCGGTGCAAGCTAAATAATATCTCTGCATTCACAGAGAATGTGTTCCGCAGTTTCGTTTGCCTCGTGACAAAACCGACATTGTTCATCCTCAGTCTTTCCCATTTTTTTGAGGTGATACCTCCAAGGGCCATGTCCTGTTAGGAAGTCGGTAACCAGTTTAAGTTCATTTTTTTGAAGTTCCAGTAGCTTCTTTGTGTACTTAGGTGAATGCGAAATAAATCTTTTCGCCTGCCTTTGTCCTGGGATGTTGGTCCAGTAAGTCTCTTTTTGACTTTTTTCCCATGTTCTGAGTTCCTCGTAGAGGTGGCCTCTAGTGGTGCCACAGAAGGGCTCAGGTCCATAGAATGGTCTCTGTGCTCCTTCCCTGGCGAGTTGATCGGCAATGTCATTGCCCTCCACTCCTTCATGTCCTGGTACCCACTCCAGAGTAACTCTGTTGTGTTTGGCCAGTTGGTTTAGTGATTGTCGGCATTCCCAGGCCAGCTTTGAATTAAAAGTGCATAAAGTCAATGCCTTCAAAGCAGCCTGGCTGTCCGATAAAATATATATGGTTGCGCCTCGAAGGCCTTTTTTGGCACATTCAGAAGCGCAAATGTCAATTGCATGGATTTCAGCTTGGAAGATAGAGGGAGCCTTGCCGAGAGACTTTGATAGTCTACATCTATTGATCGGAAATGACTAGTACTTTTAAATTTTAAATAAGACCACCGATATATTTTTCCTATCTCAAAAAAAGAACATTATATGAAGACTTCGTTAAAATGGTTGACGCTAAATCCAGAAGGCATAGAAAATGCTTCTTCAGACGGGGTTAAGGTTTGCAAAATTGCATTTAGGGTCTATTTTTGGTCCTAACCCTGTTTTACTAAATGGTGCGGGGACGACTCACTAGTATATTCTAAAAGAGCATTTGGTTCTAAATAATTTAGTACCCAATAGTTGGTGTTTTCAGTAAGACTGCTTCTAAAAAACATTAAATAAATAAATTTAGTGTAATGAGAAAAACATAAGCAAGGTTAAATTAAACCAAAGGGTATTTTTTTACAAATTTTACACCTTTTTTCAAAAGAAAATAAAAATTTTGTAATATTGCAAGCTTAGAAAAAAATCCTATACCTCCTATAATCTCGTTATCTGTGCTAGTTATTAACATAAATTGCTTTTTATAAAACCGCATAGAAAACTCGATAATACCGACCATATGGTATGTATATACCAAATGATTTAAAACAAAATTCCCTTTTAGGAAAAGCTTATAAGCCACCCTTGTTGTTAAAAAATTACTACCACAAAAAGGATTTCGCAAACTGTAACCCCATTCTAGGAAGCTGTAAAAAGCAGAAGACGAATAAATCCACTTTTCCATTGCTATACTTGATTTAAAATTACTCATTTTACGTAAGAGTTGTCATGGCATTCTAGTTTAAAATTTAAAAAACTAAATATTTTGAAACCGATATCCAAAAACATGATACATTAGCGGCCGAGTGATGATCTCGTTATTAAATTTAGCAATTGTTAAAAGTTAACAACGGTTTTGAATGTTTTACAAAATGTCAGATTTTGACAGGTTGCCTACTAAATTCATTGAATAACACTGACAATGACGTTTTGTTAAACATTCTAAACCGTTGTTAACTTTTAACAAGTCCATTGCTAAATTTAACAACGTGATCATCACTCGACCGTAAGTGTCATGGTATTCGGAATATCATATTATATCGAAGTAAAAAAAAGTACCCTGGTTGTCGCCGAGAGACTTTGGTGAATACTACGAAGGACCTATTTTTAACAGTTTGATTGTTGATTAATTAACCTTTTAAAAGACATGCACAAAGAACCCAAAATGCACTCACCTTTGACTTATAGAAGGTCTTCGCTGAGGGTGCACCCTTTTTATCTTTTTTTTCTTTGGCTGCGTGGTCTTGGATGTACCCGATGTCTCCGGTGTTCGGGGCACAACAATGGGAGATGATAACGATGATATTCACAAAAAAGCAGTAGCCGATGGGCTGTAATTATTAATTATTGTTTTTTACACAACGTGACCGTTGGCCGTTGACCGTTGCCGAATTTTCTGCAAAGTGTCGTAGCGCTCTCGATCAAAGCGCAGGATCAGGTGGATATGCACCGGAACCTTGTGCGTATGGAAATTAGCGCGCATATTTAAATTCGAAGGAATCAGTTTTAATTTAGGAAAATTAATAAACAAAATAAAATAAAATATATAACGCTTGGAAACGAGTGAGTTTCCAACACTGGTCGTGCCATTTATACTATGAAAGTATTAGTCATTTTCGGTTAAAGAAAAAGTGATGTTTAGCTTTAATATGATATTAGGTAATAAAAAAACGAATTTCAATTTTATTTATAATAGTTTGTGCGTTATTTTTCTGATCTGTTATATACCGCCTAAGATTGTAACCAAAAAAAAAAATAAAATTACGGGGTATTATCATGTTTTCAAAACAAAATTTTAACATCATTTTTCAGTCAGTTAAGTAAGCTTATAATCAAGGCCGGAGCGAACAGGGGGGGAAAGGGGGAAGCTCCGCCCCCATAGGTAATCGATGGGCGCGCCAAATTTTCTCTTAAAGGGGCGTCAAGTTGATAGAGAAGTTTTTTTTAAATCGCAATTACCCAAAAATAAAAGAATACTATTTAAAAAACTCATCAGCATCCCATAAAAATTGATATTTGCTATTCTGTAACGCGTTGTAACCTTAAAAAATCTATTATTTGTGTATACAATGCCATTTTTTGCGTCTTGTTTTGTCTAACGCCACCGAAATCTCATAGCTTTGGCGGCGATTTATTATATCTGCTAAACATACGGGCTTTGATACAGATATTAACAATTGAATCTTTGTCTGTACTGTATTAAAGTATTTTAAGCAATTGAGACTTTTGGGAATATATTTATTTATCTTATAAGATTACCGACAAACTTTATTAGCTAACAGTAAATTATATATTATTTTTGTCAATATTTTTTTATTGGTTTTATGTTTCATATTCACTGCGTGCTGCTTAAAGTGCATCAGTGCAAATACTAATACTTGTTCATTGTGTGTTGTGTGTTATTGATGGTTAGTTAAGAATAGGTTTTTTTAAAATAAAAACATTTTTTTTTTGAATAGAAGAAAAAATAAAATGCATAAAATACAGAAATTAAAAAAAATGAGGTGCTACCAGCCGCCGTGAAAAACCAAAAAAAATTGGACCAAACAGTTTCTCTACAAAAAAGTATGGGTCAGTTCTTGCAGACGACTACAAAGACACTGTAAGTCTCAGATTTAATCACTAAAAATACAGGTTTGTGACCACATACCTGCATATCCTTAAATCTATATTTTTTACGCAATTATGTAAAAATAGGTAGAATGGTGCAATGGTAAAATTAGAATTTTAGGGATATGGTTTATCGTTAAGAAAATGTATTTCTGCCTTCTTTTTGGTGTTCTTAAGAAAGTTTGAAAATTTAGGGAAGCCCAGTGCTGTAGACCAATCTTGTCCACGCATGCAGGGCAAAAAAATCAAGCGGGTATAGGGGAAAAAACCCGGCTGAGTTTGCGCAATGAATAATACCGTCAGGTCCGAACTTATAATAAATAATTGTAACCATGTATAAAGTTAACAAAGGTCAAATTCAAACTTAATACACTTTCACTGTTTTTCTGATTTTTTGTACAACATTTTTGGTTTTTAAGGAAAACTATTACAGAATATTTAAAATTATTTAACATAATTATTTAATTTTCTTTAACGCGTTTAATTGTGTAATATTAGATTTTATATCATTTGCTTTAATATGAAAAAAATAGATGGCGACACTTCATAGCCTTCTGTTTAAATGGTCGATATTTCTATTAGTTTTCTATTTTTACCAAAAATGAAAACACGACTATTTTTGATAAATGTCAAACATTGTATGATAGTTTAGTGTACTTATCACCAAATTTATGATAAAAGAAGGGCAAGATAGATGAGTTTATTTAATTATTTATCATATTTAATAATCCATATCTCGAAAATAATGTATGGAAAAACTCATCGAAGTCGGTAAGGGTCAAGCAAAGTAAAAAAGTACCATGATTTAGATTGGTTGTTTGTGTTTTAGGGTCATACAATATTGTATAAATTTATAATTTGTATAGAAGTACAATAAAATAATGTCACGTCATGCAGGTAACATAAATAAGTTTAACGATAAGTATTGTTTTTTACATAAGCATTTTTTATTATTATTTTTTTTAATCTTGTTACAGTCTACGAAAGCTTGCGGGCTTAAATACTAACGTAGCGTGGGTGTCTTCAGTGTGATAGGAGGGAGTTTATTCACACAAGACTAAATATTATTGGATTTGAGAAAAGGAAAATTTTTGCGTGTAGTAGATTCCAGTCTGGACACTCTGGAAATAACCGAAGGAAGATAGTCGAAAGTTTGGGACCGCTTAAGTTGGACTGTAAAAAAATGCATAAAAGTGGCACTATGTGTTACTCTGTTGGGAGCTGCCAGAGGAATTATACTTGCGAATTCCTTGAAACAGAAGCCGTGAAAATACCCATAAAAAGCGACATATCCTCTACAGCCGGGTGGATAAGAGAACAAAGTTTTTCTGTAAGCGTGTGGTGCAGTATACTAAATTTAAAAATTGGGCTAGGGGCGCCAAAATCCCCTTCCCCCAATGATAAGCTGTTCGCTCCTGCTCTGCTTATAATAGAGGCTAATAAAAATATAAAATTCTTTTTTTCATTTATTATAAGATGTGTGTAAATATACTAACGTTGTGCTTATTTCCTAAAGATTTTTAAAAAAAATGTATTAGGATATATTAATAAGGATAAACCTTGATATTTTATTACCAGTTTCAGAGGTTTTAGCAATAAGTGAAGTGTCTGAAATTGAAGAACTAAAAAACATACATAAAAAAGTAAAAAAAGTTTAACAGAATTTTATTTGTAATGTTTATCTATTTCGGATTTTGGATTCTGGAAATTTAAAAACTAAAGTAGGTTATAACCAGAAACGTTTTGGTTTGTTAGAAATAAAAAGCAGTGAGTTCTTAATGATTAACAATGTATTTACACATAAGCAATGTTATCCTAATAGGGCCAAAAAGTAACCACAATTATATTGAAACATGAATCTGAAAAAGTTCCACTCAAATGTGTTTTTAAAAACATTGTTTAAGGAGTGTAATAATTTCTACATTTAAAATGTACTTAGTGGATATACTCTATTAAAACTAATATTTTAAGATTTAAAATGATAAGACTCTAAGAAATGACATTTTTATATTTTAAAATTTGCAAATTTTGTTTTTGACATAGCATCAGAAATACAAAATTTAAAAATCTAAAAGCTTAAGAAAAGTAGGCACATTCCAAATCATCTGTTATATCTATTTTTTAACTGTCAGGTAATAAAGAAACAACAACCTTTTGGATTTTTTTTTATAAATAAATTTAATTTTAAAGCTTAGTTAGCTTTTAATAAAATATATATTTAATAATTTGAAAGTGTCATTATTTTACTTTGAGTATCAATAAAAGATGCAGTGTTACGAAATTTATTTTAGATATAATGTTGATTGATCTTTTGCCTTATAAATGCTTGGTTCTCTATAGGGTATAGATAATAAACTGATTTTTAAAATATATACAATTGTATAAACAATTACATTTCACCCCAAAAATTTCCTAATAATTTAAATTTTTAGTCTTAATTAATTTTTGTATGTAGAGTTAGAATTTGATTTAAATCTTAAAATAATAACCGAATTATCGCCCAAATTAATTTTTTTAATGTTTAAATGGTTTTTAATTTATTTTGACACAGATCTGCAAGTTTGTGGACATCCATCCGCTCTGCATCCACAAATATATATACAGGTACCCACACCTAAGTGATACCATCTGACGAGTACCTCAAACAATACAAAGGCTGAGGACCAAGTACTGACGTACCGTGGGTGTCTAAAGTGTGGTAAGAGGGAGTTTATTCACAAGATACTTAAATTTTGGAGGAAAGGTGAAACCTTCTGCAGGTAGCAGGTTGCATAGTCTTGACACTCTAGGGATGAAGGAACGAAGAAAGCGGGAAATTCGGGGCCTCTCTAGTTGAACTGTGAAAAGATGCATAAAAGTTGCACTAGGTGTTGCTCTGTTGGAAACTGCCAGAAAAGGAATTATACTGGCCAACTCCTCTGAGC
>JAHBCN010001833.1:105693-113193 GCA_019359885.1 Listronotus oregonensis | reverse complement strand
TAACACAAAAAAGTTTTAAAGAAGGGAAATTAATTAAAACGTCAATACAGAGCGTCAATACTTCCATCTTGCATCTTGCCAACAGTTCCAGCACTAAATCCCTAAAAAATTCGCAGTCGCAGCGCTATGAAATACCAAAAAAAACCGGCGGAAAAATTTTGCGAATTCGTAATTCGTAAATCGCATTTCGCAAGCTTATGAACTACGCTTTAACCCCCTTACGCCCGGTTTTATAAGCTGGTGTTAAGAATCTTGGGGTAACTCTGGTGTTAACACTAGGATTAGGCAGTCATACGAATGTAGCAAAATCGTTGATTTGGTTATCAAAAAAAGAGGAAGAAGAAGAATTACCGTTGACTTAACCCTACATTTTTGAAATTTGTAAATATTTACGGTTATCGGTTATATGTTTTCTGTGATCTATAATTTGTGTATTTTATCCAGATATTTTCATCATGAATAAGAGAAGTTTTAATTTTGATTTGTCAACAAAAATCCGTAAAAAAATGCCCTGATGACCATTTTGCGCATGATCCAACACCGGATTCTCGAGTTACCCCACAAAATACGAAAGGAATAAAAGTTACCCCGGCTAGAACGGTGGGGTAGAGTTAACACCTACCTCGGTTTATAAAACGAGTCATCTTCGTACTAATCCTAGATTAAATCTCAGATTAAAGTTAACACCTGTTTATAAAACCGGGCATTAGATTAATAAACTCTGAGTATGGGCCTAAAATGTTCCTTTCGTATTTTGTGCCTAAATGGAATCGAGCCAGCGATGCCACCGGCCAGTAAAGGAATTATGGAACCGCGTTGCCAGAATTATCAATTTTTCTTTAAAATTATGTTACAAATTCTTTTTTTTTTTAGACAAAAGATACACATATATACAAACTATATTTAAGTTTTTTAATGTAAATATCTAAAAAAGGGAGCATTTGAAAAAATCAAACAAATTATTAAATAATACTTCATTTTATACTTATATTTTTAAATATTTTGTAATACCTACATAGGATATATAAAGAAAATAATGTACTCATACAAGATACCTACATATGTAAATACATACATATGAACATATACAAAAAACATTTAAAAACATAAACAAAACAAAAACATACATATAAAAAAAACAAATCAAAAACATAAAAAAAACACTAATCAAGGTCAAAATGGATATCAACTGATTTACATAGATGGCGGTGGCGGTAGCTTTGATGAAATAAAAATTTCAATTAATTAATATCATTGCTAACTGATAGAGGTCAGCACTAATAAAAAATGTTATTCTTTTTGTTACGTTGCGTTGGTTGCAGACAATTAAAACCAATAATTTAAAAAACATTCTTATAGAGGGACTCAAAAATATGTTACAATTATCAATTATGTTACACATTTTTATTGGGTGTACATTTTAGTAAAAAATATGGTACCATCTGATAATTATGTTACAAGTGGCAACGCTGAATCGAGCAATCTTGCGCAAGTTTACCACCCTTGGTAAACCGCATGATACTTATTACTCGAGAAGATAAACCCACGCGCATGAGATAAGCCTATCTCTCTCGCACGCCTGACGTCAATCGATGACAATTTCCCCAGAAACGGCGAGTTTTAATATGGCATTCCGATTTCTGTTTAGATGTTAGATGGATTAAGCGCATGATTTATTTATTTTTTAAACGTCATAAGTAATGCCAAAATACAATAAACGTTAAAAAAAGGCTTTAAAACACTGCTTTCCCAACCGACAAGCAGAATTGTTGTCATCGAGTGACGTCATGCGCAACGTCGTACGAAATTAAATCGCCAAGTGGTTTTATCTTCTGGTAAACCGTTACTTCGCGAAAAAATCCTAATTTATTCCAACAAGATTCCAACCTTGAAAATTGGTTGATTGTCAAAGTTTAAATCTTTTTTTATCATTTTAATTTACATTTATCTTCAAAAAGTTTTCATTCCATACACTGCGTTCCAGTTGTGTTTAAGCCAATAGTTGGATGGTTGGATTAAAGCTAGTAGTTGATATTCAACAACTATATCGCGTAATCTGTTAATGACATCTTTCTATAAGGAATTTAAATAGATTTTTATTAAATTTTGTTTAAAATATGGCGATATCTCTTCGAAGTGTTTCACATAAATTTAAAGGTGTTTTCCATCCTCTTAAAATAAGTTCAGTTTCAAGAACATATTTTACTTATGTTAATGAACCTGCCCAACCCATTAAGGGTAAAGAACCAAAATGGGTTACTGCTGAAGAGGCATTTCAGGATTTAAAAACTGGTAAGACAAACAAAAAAATATGAAATAAAATCTAATTTCGTTATATTATTTATAAGCAACTTTAAATAGATCACTAACTACTGAAACGAACTTTGATCCCCAGTATTTTTGTTTTTCAAACAGATTTATCTCAAGGCTGAATCATAAATTAAAGTTGATATTCCAATAAGAAAATATAAAATACAAAATACCTACTTATTAAAAATTATGGTAAAATTTTACTTTACGGACACCGTGCCGATTTTTATGAATTTTTGCATACGGGGGTTTTTTGGGGCGCTGATCACGAATCTAAAATTAGTTTTTTCCGGCAACCTCTGATTTTTGAGTTATGAGGCCTCCAAGTGGACTAACCTCAAAATGAACATTTTTCCAAAATTCCTCCTTCTTGAAACTGATTACCACCAAAATGGAACATACACTGATTGGGCACTTATATATTAAACGAATACACTAAAATTTACAAAAGTTTATTGCTTATTTTTAGTAAAAAACACCCAAAATAAATCCAGTTTTTTATATCTTGACAACTTAATTATAATCAGGCAACCAGTTATACATCACATATCTTCTTATAAGGTACAGAAAAGTGGATTTATTTAAGATAATTTTTACTTAAAATAGACAATAAATTATTTTAAATTTCAGTGTATTTGTTTAATATATAAGTGCCTAATTAGTGTATGTTTCCATTTGTTGGTAATCAGTTTCAAGAAGGGAGAATTTTGAGGTTAGTTCACTTGGAGGCCTTATAACTCAAAAACCAGAGGTTGCCGGAGAAAACTAATTTTAGATTCGTGATCAGCGCCCCAAAAAACCCCCGTATGCAAAAATTTATGAAAATCGGCGTGGTGTCTGTAAAGTAAAATTTTACCAAAATTATTTAAAATACTTCAAATGAAATTTTATATAATAGGGTAGAAAGTAATATTTTTATTAACCTTAAAACAATTTTGCTTGGTTTTATCAAAAAGTTTAGGAAATAATTATCAATTCCCCTATCAGAGTCTTGTGCGATATAAGCATGTTCGAATTAAAGAATTTTTGAACTTTTAAAAGATTATTAATTGTATTTTCATGTATTTTAAAACCAAAAAAATGTGGAATATTCATAATATTTCTTAAATTAAATTCTTTATGTTTTGTTTTGTATGTTATTTCCTTTTTATATTAATTTTTGTACCTTTTAGGGATTTATCCCTGTAGTGTACTTTAGGTACTGTCAATAAATAAATAAATAAAAATAAATAAAAAAAAAATTACGAACTTAGGAGTTGGGGAGCAAACAGGGGTGCTGGGTGGGTAAACCAGTATTGTGAGAAGTTTAACGTTATAAATACAAGTAACTAAAGAAAAAACCTCGGAAAAAACAGTGAAATTAAGCTATAACAACTGTACTAAATATGAAATTATCTAAACGTATCCTGAACTAACCTAAAATAATCGAGCAGTACATATACTAAAATTGGAACGATACAGAGAATATTAGCATGACCCCTGTGCAAGGATGACACACAAAATCGTTAAGCGGCACAGCCGTTTCAGATGTACAATTTTCATCTTCGCCTGTGGGCTCTTCTGAATTTGGTACACCAGATCATTAAGCCAGGTCATTACTTTATATGGTCCTTCCCATGACTTCTGCAACTTCGGTGAACGCCCCTTGGTTCTTTTTGAATTGTATAGCCAAACTCTAGGTGTTTCGAACATAAAAAACCAGTTTTGTGTGAATAATTTCCCAGCAATCGACCTTTACACAATTCTGTCCAATAATATAACCTATAAAGTAAGAAACTGTAAAAGGCTTAAAATAGCAAATAGAACAATATTTCCTACTTAATCCGTACCTACATTAATTTTTTATCTAATATAGAATATTTTCATACCATGGTAACTGTAAAATGTTTAGTTCAGACATGCTTTTATTGTACCATCACCCCCTATCAAATTAATTGTTACCAAAAGCATTAAAACTCTTACTTTATTGTTAATTTATTTATCCAACACCTGCTAGTTATAAGAGTCATTATTTGTGCCAATGTAGGCGGGTTAACTATCAAATAACACACTAGTGTATTATAAACCATTACCCACTATTTTGTTCTAAAATATGTATTTATTTCTTATTGTTATTATTACCGGTATTCAAAATTAAAATTAATATTACATGAAAATGACATAGTTTTCAATGAACTGAATATTGTTAGTTATCCATGTTTCCATTGGTATTTAAGGATTCTATTAGGCCAACACAACTGCTTGACTGTTTACTGGCCCCTTAAATTTTTTTCAGCAATATCAGTTTTGTTTTGAATGGATTCTTCAAGGTAGCCCTCTACTACTGATAATGATTTCCATTCTCCATGGTGCTTAAGTGTTGTCATGTAGGGTAACGGAGGATCTTCAGTGGCCGGTGTATAGTTTTTGATTCTTGAGGTTTAAATATGTAGCAATTTTTGAGAGTATTTTTGACATGGTATTTATACCCGTTCTTGGCTAAATCCTGCTGTTCGAGAAATAGAGATACACTTTAAGGGGTACTACGTGGTTTACTATGATGAACACTGGTTGATTAAAAGAGAAAAAGAAGATAAAGTTTATTTTAAATTCCTAAAGCCCGACTGTGTCATAGAACAAAGGCACAGGAGGAACTTCAGGTTTGTCATCCACATATTTTAAGAACTAAAAATGAATTAAATATCATTCATTCAGTATTAATGTTTTAGTTAATTTAAATATAGATTCTAGCTGGTTAGTTCTAAGTGCCTTTTATTTTAATTTCGTTTTTTCTTTGATAATACCGTATAATAAGTATCATATTTATACTAACTAGTATTGTAAAGCTTTCCTTTTTTATATTTTTCAATATACCTACATTTTTATTTTATTTTGTGTTTGTTTTGACTAACTTATACCATAATACACTGTTTCAAACTTTTGTTTTTTTTATTTTTTTATAATTAAAATTATTGTGACGTTACTTTCTTTAACAGTGAATGTTTAAAAAAATATATAGATACATACGTGGAGTCAGTTTGAAAATTTTCAGTGCAAATATCCCGAAAAATAAATTAGTTGTAAAATTGCAATTATATATAAATGTTATAGAAGGGGGGGGGGGCAATAAACACACTGCAGTCAAGGGGTGAGTAACGCCCTAGATGCCCCACCCCAACTTTAAAATTTCAAATGACGTCACCCTTTTCGTAATAAACTAAATTAGATGTCCCACTGAGTAGTATACATCAGCGCCAGAATATTTTTTGGTGTTTATATAGAAGTGGGGCTTCATTGTTTTTTGGCCATAAAAAATAACAAAATAAAGATATTTACAATTGTTTTAATGTTCTACTAGTCATAGGATTTATGACAAAAAAAATGGTTTTAAACTTCAAAAACAATGATTTCCTGAAGATTTGTTCATTTGAAAAGTAAATTTTTTTTTTGTGGGCCTCAAAAATAATATAAGTTGAGAAATAATAATAAATTCCATTTTTTTTAAATTCAAAAATTATAATCTAGTATATATATATATATATATATATATATATATATATATATATATATATATATATATATATATATATAAAAAAAATAAGGAGGAGGGAAGTCTTCCGACCAGTTAAACAACAAAGGTAATAAATTTTTTTTGGGTATCGGTCCAGGAGAGGGCTAATTAAAGTGAAACACTTCTTAGTTTAACGAGCTTTCAAAATTTTATTTCCTTTTTTCAGGTCTACAATATGGAATAAAAAAACAATACAATAAAAAGCAAATCTTTCTCAATTTTAGGTATACTTACAACTAAATGCATTATTAAAGTTGGTAACATCAACAACAGCTGAATTTTGAATGTATAGATACAGGATATTGTTAAGTTTTGAAAAATTCATATTAATGTTTCTTAGTTCTAAGCTGATACATTTTTAAAAATTTTTTAAATTATTATTAAATGTAAGACTAGTACAGAATGGATGGATTTCTATACCACTTTATTCGTTTCAGGGTCTTTTTGTTTAACATGTATTTTTTTTTAATTTTTTTTTTTGGAACGAGTATAAGGTCCCCGGGATATCTAGGTTAAAGTTAAGATATTGTTAACTTAACTGGAAAAAAAGATTTACTTATGACTGAATGTGCATGTAATATGTAAAATTGAAAAAAATTGTAATGGTAAAAAAAAAAAAATTTTTTAAAAAGTAAATATGTAGTGTCTTAATGATCACGAAGCTCTTTTTTCTCACATAAGAGCATGTGTGTATGTACGTGTATGTTTTTTGTGAGTGGGGGAGGATACCCCCCTTTCTGTCCCAAGGGTAAAAAGTTTGTGAGTGTGTGCATGTGTATGGGGGTGTGTAAACCCCCTTTCTGTCACCTAAGGGTTAGGGGTGTGTATGGGTGTATATGTTGGTGTGGGGGCACTCCCCATCTGTCACCTAAGGGTTAGTGTTTGTATTTTTTTTGTGTGTGTGTGTGTGTGTGTGTGTGTGTGTGTGTGTGTGTGCAAAGTA
Organism: Listronotus oregonensis; assembly: GCA_019359885.1. Classification (NCBI taxonomy): domain Eukaryota; kingdom Metazoa; phylum Arthropoda; class Insecta; order Coleoptera; family Curculionidae; genus Listronotus; species Listronotus oregonensis. The sequence continues at coordinate 106,390 of JAHBCN010001833.1, read as the reverse complement.
CGGGCCAAGAAAACACAAATTATAGATGTATGATGATGTTTTGTCTATTCCAGATTTTATGTTTTATTATTTACTTACAGCCCTTCGCCCATAGCATTACCATACAATTATTCTAAGTTATATTTAGGTCCAGTGTAGCATAAAAAATGTTAACAATAGAGAAAAAAAAAAAATAAAAAAAAGGGAAAAAAGGGGGAAAGGGCCAGCCTACATTTTTTAAATGAGGTTCAACTGAACGAAGAGTGGTTACTTACAAAAGAAATGTTAGGGTTTTAAAAAAGGGAAAGTTAGGTTATAAAGAAAGAGGGAAAAACCCGAGAATAAAAAAAACCCCCAGAATCAAAAAAAACAAAAATATTAAAAAAATTTAAATTTTGTTAACAGTTATTGTTAAAATGTTTTAGCTTGATGAAAAAAACTATTTGAATCATTGTTTGTCTTTTGTTTTAAGTTAAAATTGAGTGGGGTTTGACTTTAAAAGACACTTAGATTGTCAATGTCAGTTTTTTTTTGATGCTGTTAGAATGTTTGTATATCTCTATCATCTCTAGAACCCCCTCTTTTTTTATAATTCGCCCCCCACACAAAATTTTCGTTTCTTTAAAAAATTAAAAAAAAATGTCCAAGCTGATTACAATGTTGAGACAATGCACAAAAAGTTTTTTCCCAATCTACAATCACTTTTATGTTGTGTTAA
>JAHBCN010001833.1:0-105676 GCA_019359885.1 Listronotus oregonensis | reverse complement strand
CAAACACTTACCCTTAGGTGACAGATGGGTATACCTACACCTCAACAGACATACACGTACATAACAATTTTATGTGAGGGATAAGGCTTTGATCATTAAGCACTACATATTTACTGTTTAAAAATATTTTTTTACCATTACGAATTTTTCAATTTTAATATTACATGCACATTCAGTCATAAGTAAATCTATCTTCCAGTTAATTAACAATATCTTAACTTTAACCTAGATTGCCCGGACCTTATATCGCATTCAAAAAATAAAAATTTAAAAAAAAAAATACATGTTAAACTAAAAAAGACCCTAAACGAATAAAGTGGATAGAAATCCATCCATTCTGTACTAGTCTTACATTTAATAATAATTATAAAATTTTTTAAAAATGTATCAGCTTGAACAAGAAACATTAATATGAATTTTTGAAAACTTAACAATATCCTGTATCTATACATTTGCAAAATTCAGCTGTTGTTGATGTTCCAATTCTTAATAATGCATTTAGTTGTAAGTATACCTAAAATTGAAAAGATTTGCTTTTTTTTTATTGTTTTTATTCCTATTGTAGACCTGGAAAAAAAAAAGGAAATAAATTTTCCAAACCCCTCCTTAAACAAGAAATTTTTCCAATTTAATTTAATTTTAAATAAAAAAAATTTATTAATTTTTTGTATATATATATATATATATATATATATATATATATATATATATATATATTATATAATATAAAAATAATAATATAATAAAAATTATATATATAATAAAAATATATATATTTTTAATATATATATATATATATATATATATATATATATATATATATATATATATATATATATATATATATATATATATATATATATATAAATTTAAAAGTTTTAGTTACTTCAGTTAGTTTCTCTTAAAAATGTTTTACTCGTCATCAGATTTAAAATTCTTGATTTTTTTTAATAATGTAAAAATTTGTAAAAATAATAAAAGAGGAGCTATCAAACTTTTTTTTTTAATTGTTTGTTACTTTGATGTTTACAAGAAAAAAATGTATATGTATTGTGAAATATTATTGGATGCCACTCAAATTTGCAGTCACAAGTCAAAATTTTGAATTTTTGAAATTTCAATTGCAAAAATCATTATGAATTGGTTGTTTTTCAATCTTTCAACAATGTCACTTTAAATTTTAAAATGAGATGGAACGCCTAGGCAGTAATTCATCTTGGATTAAAGTATAGTTCCTTCTACCTGCATAGCATTAGTCAAAATAGAATTTTCCAACTATTTTACTTTTCGACAAATTTGCATTAAAAGTTTTTAAATTAGCACCATGTAAAAATAGAGACAATTATGCGGAGGAAATAGGGGCAATACGGAGGAATTATGAGGAAATATTAAGGAATTATGGGAAAATATATAGGAATTATGGGGAAATATATCGGAATTATGGGGAAATATATGGGAATTACGTAAAATTTTGAGCAATACGGGGAATTATGGGGCAATATAGGGTAATATTTGTAAATAATTCCCCCAAAAGGCATTATTTGTTCAAAATCAAAGGGGTGGTTTCCCCCTCGATACACTTGGTATACAATAAAAGTAGTAACATTGATGCTTAAAATTGTTTATAATTCTTCTCAACAAGGTTAGTTTAAGTAATAAAAGACCACAATGAATACTGTAAAATGTTTTCTTACATAAAACTCAGTGCATTTTAAATTATTTTTAAACTACAATCATACAACACTTCATTTTGTTTACATTATTTTTTTTTCACTAATAAATTAAAAAAAAAATGTGGCTGTCCTAAAGAACTGTGGCTTATAGAGAAAATATGTTTTGTTTGTTGTATAAAAGTAATTGACAAAAGACTTTTTAAACTGTTAAGTCATGCAATGGATTGGTTAATGGATAATGAAAATTACAGCAAAGAAAATAAATATTTGTTTTAATAATTATTTTATTATTTATTCATAAGTAATTTATTAAGAAATCTTAAAGGTTCATCGACTAACGTCCTTTAGCCTATTTTATTTATATTATAGTAAGAATATTAGATAATATGTACAGGATGGTTTGTTTTCATTGGTATTATAGGGTATAGGCTAAAGGGTATGAGATACAAAAAAAACTGAGATACATGTACCTTTCTCTTTTTTAGTGTTTAGTTTAATGACGCAATCAGATCTACGCTAACTAGATTGCTTTAAAAGATATAGGGTAATTCTCGAAATCTGCCGGTTTTTATTATCTTCCATAATTCGGTTATTTATGGAGATAAATAAAAACTTTAAATACAAAAGTTTTATGACTTTTTGCGTAGAATCCAGTGGCTTACATAAAAAATATATATAGATGTTTTAATTATTCAGATATTATCGAAATTAGTTTTTTCTTAAATGGGACACCCTATATCTGAATATCTCAAAAAATTGAATTTTTCTTGTTAACAATATATAACCCTTAATATTTTGCTTTGTTCTAATAGCTAAAATACCAAAAACAAACATTTTTTTTAGGTGGTCATGGTTAAATAATTTTATTCCTATTATTATATAATGGTATATTAAAAACCCAGTTAGCACTAACAATAACTAACACTAACAATAATATTAAAAGACTAAAAACTAAAACAAAAACTACAACTACAAAAAACAAATAAAAAATGTTTAAGTTCCCGATTACCTCATATACTTTAACAATTAGCATATGTGCTTAATCACAAAAGGTGCTCAAATTGTCTTCCATTTTGTTTAATGCATTTTTGGGCTCGGCTGGTAACTGCACGAATGGCGTTATAGGTATGAATATTAAGCACTCTTCCAATACAATTAATAAAATTTGCTCTAAGTTCTTCAATAGTATTACCCCGAGTTTTGTATATTTCATTTTTAATCAATCCCCAAAAATAAAAGTCTAGTGGCGTTCGGTCGGAGGAACGCGGGGGCCACCTCTTCGGTCCATATGTACTAAGCCAATTTTCCCCAAAGTTAACAGTTAGTAAGTGACTTACCACATGGCTATTATGGGCTGGAGGAGCACCGTCTTGCTGGAAATAAACATTATTTCTTGCAGCTAATGGCATGTCATCCAACTCAAGTATTACACATTCCTCCAAAATTTGGATGTATCTTTCCGCATTTAAATTGTCATTAAAAATCCTGTAATTAAATACTTTGTTTTGATACAGCGCCACCCTTACATGGAACCCAAACGGTCCTTGTTGTACCCTGGCGACCGTCTGATGAGGATTTATGTTTGACCAATATTGACTGTTATGTCGATTAAAAATGCCTTCGCTAGATATAAAAGCCTCGTCCATATTACATTTTGAAAAAAAAATTGGATTCTGATAAATCTGTTCCAAATACCAATGACAAAATTCTAAACGCCGATCTTCATCCCCAGGATGAAAGTTGTGAACCTTTTTTGTTTTGTACAGTTTATACTTATACTTTCTTAACGTCTTTAGGACTTTAGATTTACTTGTGCCAATATGTTTCTCAATATTACAGCTAGATACCGTCGGATCAGCAGCAACACAAGCTAATGTATTTATTTTATCTCGTTCTCTATGTTCTTTATTGTAAATCTTATTTCTTGGTTTTTCAAATGATCCATACTCATATAAATTGTAATACAATCTTTAAAATATTCTTTTTTCTGGCTGTTGTTATTCCGGATAATGCTCAGAATACAACTCTAAACCTGCGTCCCTGTTTTTATTACTCTCAATGTAGCACTCAAACATGTTTAACTTTTAATAGTTTCGAAAAATATTCATTTTAGACAATTTTGAAAAAAATATATAGTACTTATAATGAGGAAGCAAACCTGTTATCATGTACAAGCGCAATCATTGCATGTTGAAAATGCGGCAACTAAACGTTTCGTAAAAATTTTTCATCGCACTAAATATATAATATTGTATTACTACTTTGCGAAAATATAAATGTATTTACTGGCAAAAAAAATCGTTTATTGAATCACTTGAAATTTAATAATTCGTTTTTTAAACCCATTAAGACCAAAAAAGGTAGCTTAAATGTCATGGACGTCTTTAAAAGGAAAAAGTGAGCTGATTGAGAGGTTAGGCATCATTACTTCTTTACTATACAAAAAGTATCTATAATTTTATTCTAATTAGGCCTACCACATACAAACAATTTTATATTGATTAAATTGTATTGTATTTAAATGATTTATAGCGTGTATCACTCTTACATACTCCATAACAACACCGCTTCTTCGTTCCTTTTCGTACTGATATCATTATAATATCGATTATAAAAACCTATTGCTAATTAAGCACTTTTTCTTTATTTCGTATTTTTTTTTCTTCAATAACTATACTTTCTTTAGTATTTTTTTATTTTAATTATGTGTTTACAGGCCCTATTACATGCTTGTTTACAAAAACCAGTACGAAAAAAATGGCGGATACTGACGCATGCGCACAAAAAAAATTGTGATGAAAAGGCCTATTGAAAACGGAATGCGAAAACCAATAGTTATCTGTTATTGAATTTTTTGACATGTAAACAAACAAAACAAACGTTTAAAAAATTTAATTCATGGCCCACTAAAAAAAAAATATTTTTTGGTATTTTAGCTATTTAGGACGAAGCAAAATATAAAGTGTTATAGATTGTTGCAATCGCAAGAAAAAATGCAATTTTTTGAGATACTCTTTTTGAGACTCATTTAAGCTAATTTTGATATTATCTTAAAAATTAAAATATCTATACTTTTTTAAAGTACGCCACTGGATTCTACGTAAAAATTATAAAACTTTTGTATTTAAAGTTTTTCTACATCTCCATAAATAACCGCCTCCATAAAGCCTATACCCTATAATACCAACGAAAAAAAAACACCCTGTACAGGCTGTACTATTTTTGACACTTTTATAGGGTATCTTCACAATTGTTAGTGGTATCAAAAAAGTAATATAGCCGTCATGTGTTACAAGTAAAATCAAAATTTAAAAATTTTTGCTAGCGATTTATTTAAACTTTATTACTTTAAATCACAGTAGGCTACAAAACAAAAACTAATGTCCTAAAAACAAAACTATCTTGACATTGTAGCTTGAAAGACATTATACAATATTTTTAACATTCAAATACTTAGTGAAAAAAATATTTGGCACAAGAATTTAAATTAAAAAAGTATAGACATTTTACAACAAAATAAAAGATTAAGATTAAGCGAAAAAATAGCGAGAATCATAGGAAATGTTTGAAAGCTCCTCTGTTATTTTCAATGCACTTTTAACATCTTTTTCGAATAGATTTTAAGGCATTCATGATGTGTTATAGTTTTATTTCTTCGTTTCCCGAATTCTTTGATGAAGTTGATGTCAATTTAAGATAACTTCTTTATAAATTTTATTTTCCAACACTTTTCAAAGTAAAAAATCAGGAGGTGTTAGATCTGGAAATCGTGGTGGCCACCTTATAGGTCCATGTGTTCCTATCCAACAGTTTCTAAAGTAAGTATTTAAATACTTTTTTATTTAAAGAGACTTATGGGTAGGGGCACCATCTTGTTGAAAATAAATCTCTATTACTTCAAGGAAAGGTTTGATTAGAGTATGTCCATTTGCATTTAAATTTTCATTAAAACAGCCAGTTTATTTTAAAATAAAATACAACTTACATTTACCCCAAACCGACCTTGTTGACGAACAGGTCGTACCAGGTGGGGATTTTTGGAGTTCCAATGTCTTTCATTATATCGGTTAAGAATACCGCAACTTGTTATTTGATATTCATTTGACCAAATAATTGTTTTGTAAAAAAACGATCCTCGTTAGATTTATTTAAAAACCAGTGACAAAATTCCAATCTTCTCATAGCATCACCAGGGTACAAATATTGAGTATTATAAACTACATAGGAAAATATTTATTTTACGTCAAAATTCTTTGTCCTTAAATTTTGACATTTCAATGTCTGTTTCTATTTTTCTGATAGAAGTAGATTTTTGTTCCTTAAATTTCAAAGTAATTTTAGAAAATAAAATTAGGATGTGTGCTTAAGACAAGACAGTAGTAAAACTTCACCAAGACGAGATTTCCTATTAACCTTGCACATTCGAACATCCGCAAATCTAAAATTAAAGACGATAAAAGAATTAATCCATAAAGAGCCAATACACTATGCATTTGGTCATATTTTATTATCTGGCTTTTTTTTCACCGACTGCTTTAAGAGCGTTCCATAGCCGAGTCTGACGGTTCAGTCTCATTCAATACCCACAAAAAGGGGTAAGCGCGCCTAAAGGAGTTCACTTCAATGAAAGTTGATCTATTGCTATTCAAAGCTATCACAGGATATACCATTCTTACCTACCGTAAGCTTCTTTCTTCTTCAAATTCAAAACTGTCAAAAATAGCCAGTAACTTTTTTCATTGTAAACTGCTTGAGATAAATATGCACCTTTTTGTTGAATTGCATCCAGTGCTATAGAAATTGGTTATAGCAACTGTATAAAACCTTCAGCCATCCTTTTAATACAGATATCTAAAAATTGTTTAAAAATCACTGGATCAATTTGATCTTTATGCTCTTCACATATTAATACAATTTTGGCCACTCGTTTACATAGATCTGGGACAATCTGAAAGTGTATTTCTTGCCCTTTTTTTTCTTTATACCAAGCATTTGACAAATGGGTATTTCTAAACATTTTACAATATGTACTATATTATATTCTTTTATCTGCGATGCTGCTAAATCTTTAAAGAGCAAACTAAGTAAGTGTGCCGTACAACCATATGTAATTATAGGGTAATTGGACGACTAGGTTTTTTTCTTTATACTGACCATGTTGCTTGCATTATCTGTAACAATACTGGTAACTTTATAGTTATATTCATTTTTGCACTTATTTATTAAGTTAATAGCCAATTCGGCAAGATGTACGAGACGCCCAGATGTTTCTATGCTTTATAAAAGAATACTGTTTCCATCCTCTGCAGTCAAAACGACACAGATTATTGGCTCATTATGTATATTGGACCATATATCTAAGGATATGCAAACAAATTGTTCAGATAACTTGTTAAATCAATTAGATTTATCTTTTTCAAATATTTCATTCAAGAGCGTTGATGATCACTAGAATCTAGATTCTGTAAAAATATAAGGAAAGAGAAAGTCTAAATAAGGATCACTTATGAGGTACCTTAAAGGTACCTCATAAGTTTTTCACTGTTTCGAAAGAGAAAGAGGAATGTCAGAATCGGTCCCCTGATAACTAAAATATGTGCTTATCGTTTATATAGCCGGGCGTTTCCTGCCAGTTATTACAAAGCGGCAAACTTGCAAAAACTACGTGAACGAAATTTGCATGTTAAAACTTCTCCAGTTTTGCTTCGTATCTGTACTATTCCTGCCTAAAAATATTTGTTTATTTAACAAAACAAAATATATGCAGTTAAGGCAGCAATAACAATAGTTATAAAAGCTGGTAAATATTTTTTGAAATAAAAAGAAAACATGATTTTTTTAAATTATGTTTTTTATCAATCTTAATTCGAATGTTATAAAGATTTTTTTAAAATTAATCATGCAAATTTAAAATCAGTTTCCATAGAACAATAAGTAAATGCTATGAGTGATATTACATGTTATGAGTGATATTACATGCCTAGTGAAAACTCTCCTTTGGTTAGTTACATAATATTATATAATGACTAGTCTAACAAGTCTGTTGGTGAGGGTTTCCTCAGTCTTCTAACAACCTCCGGGGGAGTGTAGAGCTGCCTTGCTTTAGCATTAGGATGGTCTGGTAATCCATTTAGGTAGTGTCTTTTATTTCTCTGTATTTCTTCTTCTACCATTGGTATAGCCGAGTCATCGTGGAGTGTCTTGTTGCTTACATACCAGGGAGCATTAAATATTGTTCTTAGAATTTTTGATTGTACTCTTTGCATAATCTTGATATTTTATGGTCTCGAGAATCCCCATAGCTGGATTCCATAGTAAGCTTTGATTTTTTTTTTCTAAAAGCCAATTCATTTGCCGGATTTTATTATTTATTTGGGCTTTTTTGGCTTGTATATGAGGTTTCCATGATAGTTTTTGGTCAAGGATTAGGCTACCCTGTGGTACTCCTACTCTGATGGGAAAGTATGTTGAAGTTTCTGTATTCAGTTTTACTTGAAAGTAACGATTTTTAAGGTATGACTTTAGGATCAGGTAATAAGGAGTTGGAAGGATATGTTTAAGTTTATATAGGATGCCGACATGCCAGACTCTGTCAAATGCATTTTCTACATCTAGGAATGCTAAAGTGCAGTATTTACAATTCTGTGAATTTGTTGTATTGTGGAGTGCATTTCACGAAAGTCAAATTGATAAGTAGGTATCTCTGAATTTAAGTTAGTGTATTCTTTCATTCTTTTAAGTAAAAGCCTTTGAAATATTTTGGACATTATGGACAGGAGACTGATTGGCCGGTATGATGAGGCTCTGTTTGGTGGTTTACCTGGTTTAAGGATCATAATTATTTGAGCAAATTTCCACATAACTGGGAAGTATGTTAGCCTCAGCATATTATTGTAAACGGATGTTAGAAACACTAGTGCTTTCCTTTGCAGATGTTTTAGTACTTTTGCAGTTATTAGGTCAAATCAAGGTGCTTTGTGATTACTGGTTTTTGCTATTTCTTGGTTCAACTCTCGTGGACTGAATGTTTTGATTGGTAGTGTCATAGGGCAAGGGATATCTAAAAAGTTTTTAATTTGGTTTTCTTCGTCACTATTATCTAGTTGATGTTCCTGAAAGATTTGTGCTAGGTATTCAGCAAAACTTGTCGCTTTTTCATTAAACTTTGTCATTTAAACACTCAGTAGGAAAATTAAAAAAAAAAGATTTACAATTAGAACTTTTGGGATTACATGTACACTGCCACTCATAATTTCAGACGTGGGTATTTCAGTCATAGCTTGCTGAGACTGTTAATTAAATAGTTTCTACCGATAAAAAAAAAATAAAAAATCTTTTCAGCTAAATTTTGCTGCTGAGCAGTTAGCACTAATTAAGCACTAGATACTTACTTGCTTTAAATTGACGTTTGTACTCTTAGAGGTTTCTATTTTAGCCGTAGCTTGCTAGGGCTGTCAATTTAGCAGTTTCCATAATTGAAAAAATAAAACGAAATTTGAGCTCAATTTTCCCGCTGAGCGGTCAGCACTAATTACTCACGAAATGTTTACTTTCTTTAAATTGACGCTTATACTCTTGGAGGTTTCTATTACGCCCGTAGCTTGCTAAGGCTGTCAATTCAGCAGTTATCGCCGTTAAAAAAAATTAAAAAATTACTAGTTTCTTATGCTGTACAACCAGCACTAATTGAGCACTAAATATTCTCTTTAAGTTACCAATTTATACACATAAGAGCTATTATTTCAGCTGTAGCCTGCTGTGGCGTTCAAAGTAGCAGTCTTTATTAGTCAAAACTGAAAAAAATATTCTTGTTACCAATTTTTTTAGCTTTCTTGGAAATCTATTAGTGCATTAAAATTAAGTTTTTGGTACTAAATTTGCACTAAATTAGCACTAAATTTTGAGCTAAATCAGCAGTGATTCGGAAACTAGAATATTAAATATAAAGTCTGATTTCACCAAACGCCAAAGTTCACTATTTTATGGTGCATATTGGATCTGTACCTCTTTTATAATTCTACCTAGTTTTAAGTTCTAGAACATGGTTAAACCTCGGATGTATACCACCTGGAATGGAATACTTTTATAATTCGTCGTGGTGGTTGCCTTATCGGCGCTGCATCACTTATATTAATTCGATGTTGAGCTATATCGGTTTTTCCTAAATCCTTTTTAGAGAGAGAAAACTTCTTGATTTCTTCTCAAAAGGACTTTCAGCTTAGTAACCTGTATTGGATTTAGTAGGGCTTTTGAAGAATTCCTTTACCGTATAGTGGATTATTTTCAATTGGTTCGACTAATCCGATTTTACCTTCTTCTGAGTCTTTACACCTTGCTTGGATAAGGACTTCTGAATTTGGGGGTAGCATGACATCTTCTGTAAGTACAAATTCTCGAATTGCTTCATCGTTCCGTGGAAGTCTCATTTCAATCTCTTCATTATTAGTTCGCAGTATTCGTTGTGGAAGGTTAAGTACAAACTTCTGGTGTTCATGTGTCATATGATGTCAGCAACAAACACAACGTGTATAAAGGTTGTTGTCCCCAAGGTTATTCTGGTTTCATGTATTCCTTTAATTGGTAAACTTCTCCATTAGCAGTTTCTAAAATGTAATTTTTCTCTGGACGGAATATTTTGCAATGGGCTACGATATTCGACCTTACGATAGTATATGTGAAATCAGTTTTTAGTACCATTTCATATTTTCGACCGCATACATTTCCAGGTACTACCAAGCTGGATTGTTTTGCAGCCGGGATACCCTTATTATTGTTGTTGATGGTACTTGGTAGCACCTAGCCAGCTTTTGCCTCTTAAAGCTGGCTACTGGGAGTTTTCCGGACTACTTGCAGGAGCATTCGATCTGGCACAATTTCTTTGGACATGTCCTTCTTTGCCACACTTCCAGCAGAGGATGCCGTTTTTTCGTCGAAATTCATACTGTTGTCTCCGTTTTTTGCTTTTTACGTACGATTTCTTGTAACTCTTTTAACACTTTTGTAAAATCATACTCTGAGTTACCTTCTTTTGGTACAAAGTTAAGCAAACAGAAGTTTTGCCTGACTTCTGTTTGCTTAGCTGTTTCAAATTGAAGTGCATAGGCAAGAGCTTAAGAATTTTTTTAAGTATCCATTCTTAAAGCTTGGTTTGGTTCATCTCTGGATCGCACATATATATATATATATATATATATATATATATATATATATATTTTTTTTTTTTTATATATATATATATATATATATATATATATATATATATATATATATATATATATATATATATATATATATACAGGTGTGGAAAGTTTAAAACCAAACATGGACGTTTCGCAAGTAAACCAAAGGAAACAAATTAAACGCTGAAACAGAGTGAGATCGAATTTAAACTAGGACACACGCACCAAAATAGCCTAAACAGCGTACCCTCGACAAAGGTTTGCCGTATGCTTTGAATCGCCGGTCTTCGCTGTTCGAAACAGCGCTTGATACAAGTATCAACACATTGCGAAGCTTTGTCTCACTTCTTTAACACAGTGAAAGGGGTTGTCTGTTTCTGTTTGATACATTACACTTTATCCCTATGTTCGGTTTTGGATTTTCCACACCTGTATATAAAATTTTTTTATATATATATATATATATATATATATATATATATATATATATATATATATATATATATATATATATATATATATATATATATAATAATATATAATAATTAAAAATATTTTTAAAATGTAGTTTATTACCAGTTATAGTTTGCCCTGTGCCAAATTTCAAAAAGTTCTTTTTTTGGTTTCCCAGAATTTTTAATAAGGCACTTAACGTGAATCACCCTTATATATATACATATATACTATATATATATATATATATATATATATATATATATATATATATATATATATATATATATATATATATATATATATGTATATATGTATATATACAGGGATGATTCATGTTAGTGTCTATTAAATTCTGAGGAAACAAAAAAAGAACTTTTGAAATTTGCACAGGTTAACAGTAATAAACCATTTTAAAAATATTTTAACAAGCACGTTCCAGATTAACCAAACCAACGGCAACATTGTAATTTTAAATGGAACACCCGGTTTTTTATTGCATATTTGGATTCTACACAAAATTCTAAGTAAGTTTTATTAACATCTTCCTATACCTATATCTTACGGTTTTTAAGAAAATAATTAATCACTATTTTTTTTTAAGGAAAATCACCATGTTAAAAAGGTTTAATATTTACGTGCCTAACCGAGCTGGATACTAAAAATTTATTTAAAAAAATTGATTAATCATTATTTAATATCGGTAAAAATGCAAATTTTTTGGGACATCCTGTAATATATATTGCTATAATAGGATGTAGATCTTTTAAATTCATGCATTGGCTAACCCCAAAAAAATTTTTAGTATTCAGCTTGGTTAGACACGTAAATATTAAACCCTTTTAACATGGTGATTTTCCTTAAAAAAAAAAATTAGATTAATTATTTTCTTAAAAACGGTAAGATATAGGTATAGGAAGATGTTAATAAAACTAACTTAGAATTTTGTGTAGAATTCGAAAATGCAATAAAAAACAGGGTGTTCCATTTAAAATTACAATGTTGCCGTTGGTTGGCGTTACATCTGGCAACGCTGAACTTGCCAAAATATTTTTAAAATGTAGTTTATTACCTGTTACGGCCGTGTGCCAAATTTCAAAAAGTTCTTTCTTTTGGTTCCCCAGAACTTTTAATAGGACACTCAACGTGAATCACCCTGATATATATATATATATATATATATATATATATATATATATATATATATATATATATATATATATATATACACGCATCTGTATTTATTTATTTGTACAGAAGAATTTAATAATTTTATTCTACTTACGTCCTTGAATCAAAAAATTTTCTGGTTTTTAACAGGTATCGGAGTTGTAATCCTAATGTCAACTGAAAATAGTTTTCAAAATTTAGGTATGATGTTCTGTTAAACAAAAAAAAATCAGTTCCTACTACTCTTGAAAAAGGCACAATTTATAACTCTTTGTAATTCTCCAATTATCCATTTTACAAAGTATAACAAAAATGCTGTGTACTCAGTCCTCATTACTTTTAACTCGAAATTAGATTACTATACAAAGTAAACAATATCACAAGACTTTGTAAGCTGTATACTGTACTTTTTTCTTTTAGGAGATACTGTCTTCGCCCAGGGGGCTGCTGCAACACCCATAGATCTTCTAACAGCAATGACTAATGTTGGAAAAAAGAAAAACTTAAAAGATATAACAGTATGTCACATGCATACCGAAGGACCAGCTGCTTACACTGACCCGTCATGTGAGGGTATTTTTAGGTATGTAGCGGGGCCGATAGGATATAAGGCATTACGATATATATATATATATATATATATATATATATATATATATATATATATATATATATATATATATATATATATATATATATATATATATATATATATATATATATATATATATATATATATATATATATATATATATATATATATATATATATATATATATATATATATATATTTTATATATATATATATATATATATATATATATATATATATATATATATCATGGAAATAGTCATAAAAAATAATTTGTATTGTTTCACTGTTTTTAATTCTTTTAGGTCATGTTCTTTCTTTATGGGAGGAAATGTAAGAAAAGCTGTTGCAGAGGGCAGAGGAGACGCGATTCCAATTTTTCTTTCAGAAATTCCTTTGTTATTTTACAAGGAAATTATTAAACCTGACATAGCAGTTATCCAGGTTAGAACATAATAATAATACAAATAGAAACTCGGTAACACACTGTATAAAAACATGGATCGTCGTTATACACCTTTTTATTAGCAAAATGTTACTATGGTAACAACAATGGGGTGTAACTATGCTATTTGTTTAATTGACTCTGTCATCAACTGAACGGTTCGTAAGTCGATTTACCACTGCCAGTTTTTAAGGGTCCTTTCGCCTCTTACAGTAACGTGGAAAATGTCTGGAGTAATTATTTTAGTACAGAATGCAAGTAAAGTGCAAAAGAGATTAATTTTAATTTCAATTTATTTATTCATGTTAAAATACAATAGTATTTACATACGTCATAAAAAGAATTAAATAAAATCGACAAAACATATTTTTCATTATTTACTAAGACTACCTGGGTAGGTTTAAAGTGAGTGGGTATAACACCCTTCCACCGCGACCGATCGGTCTATTGTTAGAACTAAAAATTTACAAAAATAAAAAGTACACAATGTATAAAAGTCAAACAATACATAATATATATAAAAAGATCTTTTAATGTTCTAATTTAATAAACTTGACCCAGCTAAAAACATAGTAACTTTTACAGGTAGAAGGTAGGTTTAAAGTGAGTGGGTATAACACTCTTCCACCGCGACCGATCGGTCTATTGTTGGAACTAACAATTTACAAAAAGAAAAAGTACACAATGTATAAAAGTCAAACAATACATAATATATATATATAAAACGAACTTTTAATGTTCTAATTTAATAAACTTGACCCAGCTAAAAACATAGTAACGTGTTTAAATAATAATTCGATACCTGAAATATAAAGTTTTTAAAGAGCGGTTTTGATTGGGTTAGTTATCCATTGTTACATTCAGTTAACACTTCTTCGTCAACAGGCAGCGTCCGAAACAAATATAAGTGTAATTCTGCCAATACAAAAGGTGCAAAATTCGACAAAGCCAGAGGAGATCAGTCTAATTAATTTACGTTTAGTTGCTGATAAAGTCCTAAATCAACAGGCAGATTTGTGAATCGGTTAAACAGCATAACTTGTTTTCCCAAAACAATCCGGTTTTAGAGATAGCCAACTAAAAACCTATACAGTGCTTTCATTTCAAAACGAACCACCCTAAATATCTTTAAAAAAAACACTCACCAAAAAAACAAAGAAACACGTCGATTTAGATATACAGGGGGAAGTTTAATTTCGTATTTGATAAAATTTTATCGGTCACCTCCTAACCTCCAGTTAACCTCACTTTGATATGTCAAATGGCAACCCCCATAGTGTGACACATCATTGTAAGCGGCATGAAATTTGCTATCCAACAGTACTAAGAAACTTTAAATCGATGGACGTAGAAGCGACTTAGAAGTAAAAATGTGTGTTAATTAGTTTATCGTGTTCAAATAATTTATTTTATCAAATGCTTAAAATGTGCGCCATTATTGCGAGACAAGCTTGTTTTGAAATTCCTCCAGACTATTTTAGTGTGCATTCATTCCAATTATTATTTTTTGTGTTACCTGCTACAGCAAAACACTGCAATAGCACAAGTTTTTAAGACGTTTAGGAACCAGTTAAATATTACTGTTAGGATTGTCATTTTGACATCGTTAGTTTAAAATTAAGAATCTTGATTTTAAAATGGTGTATACTCTAGCAGAGAGAATAGAAATAATTTTCCTATATGGGGCTGAAGATCGATGCGCGCGTAGAACCGCCAGAGTATTCAATGAGAGGCATCAAAATAAAAACGTGGGGCATAAATATGTAATGGAATTGGTGCGTAAGTTTGAAGAAACTGGATCTGTATGCAACAAGAAAAGTACTAATGAAAGGGTTTTAGACGAAGCACGCCAGGTTGAGGTACTAGGACAGTTCGCAATAGATCCGACGTTGTCTATTCCAAAAGTTTCTAAGCTGACCAATATTTCTACGGGTTCCGTGCACAAAATTTTGAAAAAGAATAAGTTTTTTCCATACAAAATACAAATTCTTCATGAACTCAACGAAGACGATTATGATAGAAGAATAGAATTTTGCGAATCAATGTGCCAGCGAATTGACGAAGACCCTCATTTGATCAAAAATATCTGCTTTTCTGACGAATCAACTTTCTTCTTAAATGGAATTCTTAATAGACATAACTGCAGATATTGGGATAATGAAAATCCGCACATATTTCAGGAAGGACATACTCAATTTCCAGAGAAGATCAACGTTTGGGCAGGTATTTATGGAAACGAAATTATCGGGCCATTCTTTCTGGAAGAAAATTTAACTGGGCAACTGTATCTGAACCTTTTGGAAAATGCGACATACCCTTCTATCGTCCAATCTTTGGAAAATCAGGTGGATGAAAATGGTGCTATGGAACTCAGTGAAAATAATTTGCATTTCCAGCAAGATGGAGCCCCTCCCCACTATGCTTTAGCAGTTCGAGAGTGGCTCAATGAACAGTTTCCAGGCACATGGATAGGCAGACGAGGTGCCATCGAATGGCCAGCACGGTCTCCAGACTTAACTCTGGGGTTATTTAAAAAGTAAAGTATACAAAACGCCACCTGCAAATATTCAAGAACTTAAATGTAGAATTACACTAGAATGCAGAGGTATTACCAGACAAACTTTCGCCAACGTTCGCGAAGAATTTCAAAACAGACTTTATTATTGTCTCGCCAATAACGGCGCACATTTTGAGCATTTGATAAAATAAATTATTTGAACACGATAAACTAATTAACACACATTTTTACTTCTAAGTCGCTTCTACGTCCATCGATTTAAAGTTTCTTAGTACTGTTGGATAGCAAATTTCATGCCGCTTACAATGATGTGTCACACTATGGGGGTTGCCATTTGACATATCAAAGTGAGGTTAACTGGAGGTTAGGAGGTGACCGATAAAATTTTATCAAATACGAAATTAAACTTCCCCCTGTATATCTAAATCGACGTGTTACTTTGTTTTTTTGGTGAGTGTTTTTTTTTAAAGATATTTAGGGTGGTTCGTTTTGAAATGAAAGCACTGTATAATTGATAAATTTCAAAGAACAAAGGTGGATGTTTCGGAGCCATTGAGAACTAATGTAAGTCTTCCTTGGGGAAGCGCAATAATAACGGTCTTATTTATGACTGGTGTAAACGATCTTTATACAATTTTAGGAACCGCAGATTTAAGCCTAATTGCGGACGTTACTATTCTTTCAGTAAAGTGGATGTACTATGATTAGGAACACTAAGAATTAAGCATTAACAACCAAGAAGTTGGTTAATGTTTTATTTTCTATCGGCCCTCATCGTTGCCGTTCGTGATTCGGCAATCGAGAAAACTGGTAGATATCGACAACGGATTACTTATAGACCTGGAGCCGAGAGGGTTTTTGGATGTTGCACGCCGAGGCTTTGGAGCCTGATTGACAACGTTATTCCCCACTTTGACTTCTTAGTATGGCACCCCTAAGGTTTAGCTTTTGGGGGGGGGCGGGTTTAAGAATGAAATTAATATCCATGACAAAAGACAGGCGTTATTTGGGCAACCGGAAATGAGCCCACAGGAATATATCAACCAACCAGTCTCGGGGTTATACACACTTCTAGAAGGAACAAGACTGATGGGAGAATTGATATAAAAGACAATGGGAGATTAGGCACAAAAAGCCCATGAGGCTGCGTTGCCTCCGGTAGTTAATCAAGACGGCTCTCAGGGAAGAAGAAGAAGAAGAATATCCATGACCCTGGATCATAGGCCTCACTTTGATTCTTGCTTTAGTTAAGGAGGTTGCCATAGTCCGAAAGGCGAAAGACCGAAATGTGTAATTTTTCCACCGTGGACATGGATCATGGGCCCCGCGCTGTTGTTTCGTAATCTTTGTTAACAATAAACTGTAGAACAATAATTTTAAAACGCAATACTCTGGGGCGTCGCCAAGTGGCCGCCATGATGGGGCAAACATATAATTTTTATCAATGAACAAGTATAAATGGTATGGGGGTTAAAGAGGTAAAGAAGCACCCTCTCTGGCTGTTTTCAATCTGATTAGTCCACGTCCTTCTGCTCGGTCCAGGTATAGTCGTTCAGCTGATTTGGGATGCAGTATGCCGTGCTTCCTAAGTGCAGCGCGCACTTGCCTGTTCATTGCCTCCATATCTGTTTTTGACCACGTAAGTATTCCCCCTGTATAAGTTATTGCTGGTATGGCCCATGTGTTGAGTGCTGCTATTCTATTTTAGGCTGTGAGTTCTGTCCGGAGAATTTTATGTGTTCTTCTCATCAGCTCTTTCTGGGCTCGGTCTTTGTTTTCTTTTTGTCGGATCTCGTACGACTGTTGTATACCTAGGTACTTATAAGTGTTCGCCAGGCTTAAGGAGTCTATCTTATTGCCATCCGCCAGTGTAACCTGCTCTTCCTCCACCATTTTTTTTTATTTTAACATGTAAGACTGCGCATTTTTCCAACCCGAATAACGTTTTTATGTCTGCGCTAAATTTAGTTCGAGTTCTTCCTCTGGCTTTGTAAAGGCGTCTGCTTGTTGTTCACCTGTTGGAATATATTTAAGGATTACTACTTTGTTTTGAATTTGTTCTCTAGTGTAGTGGTATTTTATATCGATATGTTTCGATTTCTTATGGTGAGTTGGATTATTAGCTATGCTAATACAAGCAGTATTGTCCTCATATATTATTATGGGGTCTATAAGTTTTAGATCGATACTAAAGAAAAGAGATTTTAACCACTTTGCCTCCCGAACCGCTTCAAAAAGAGCCATGTATTCGGCTTCTGTAGACGAAGCAGCTACGTCTGCTGCCTTTTTGAGTTCCAACACACTGTGCACTGATCAAAAACTTTAAAAATAAAGCCAGTTGTACTTTTTCTATCTAGTTCACTACCACCCCAATCGGAGTCTACAAACCCATAAATTGGGTTTATAAAATTACTTCTGGTATATGTTAATTTTAATGTAGTAGTACCCTGTAAATACCTTAAGACCCTCTTTATACATTTCCATAATTCCTCATTATTTTTATTTTGATAACGACTGAGAATATTGATAGCAACACATAAATCAGGACGTGTACACAACATTACATACATAAGGCAACCAATTGCATTGCGGCATGGCGTATTGGTTTTAATATCACTATTTAAACTTTCGTACTCTAATTTGGTAGGTAACGGTGTGTCCACTGGTTTACAATCTGACATATTAAATTTATTTAAAATCTCTTTTATATAAACAGTTTGATCAAGACTTAACGTATTGTGTGTTCTTTTAATATGAATACCAAGAAAAAGTTTAATTTCTTTAAGATCTTCCATTTCAAAACCTTTTATTAATTGTTGCTTAAAATTATTTAGAATTTTAAGATCTTTTGTGGCTATTAGAAGATCATCCACATACAACACCACATAAATATTGTTAGAAATGTTACCGTTATCTTGTATGTATAAACAGGGGTCTACTACTGAATTTTTAAAGTTACACTGCCTTAAATAATTGTCAAATCGTTGAAACCAACATCTTGAAGCTTGTTTAAGGCCATAAAGGGATTTTTGCAATTTACACACTTGTCCGTTTTTGGCTTTAACACCTTCTGGAATTCTCATGTATATGTCCTCTTTTAAAACACCATTTAAAAATGCCGTTTTTACATCCATGTGATGAACTAACAATTCAAATTGGTTTGAAAAAGCCAAAATAAATCTTAAAGTTGTAATTCTAGCCACCGCTGCAAAGGTTTCCTCGTAGTCAAATAAATATTTTTGGCTAAAACCCCTTGCTACGAGGCGAGCTTTATATTTACATGGATTACCATTTTCATCATGTTTAATATTAAAGACCCATTTACAATCAATGATGTTTTTCTTAAGAGGCCTATCTATGAGAATCCAGGTTTTATTTGTGTTTAAAGATTGCAATTCATTCTGTACTGCCTGCTCCCACTGATGATGATCTTTCATGTCTTTAATTTCACTAAAAGTTTTAGGAATTGATGACATGGTTTGTTTTAATGTTAAAAGACAATTATAAAGCTCGTCATCATTGCCCTCATTATAGGATACCACAGGTTTATTTTTAATTCTTTCGCTCTTTCGGATTTCCGAATTTAAAGGTTTTGTATCACCCTCGGGTAATTTATCTGATTCAGAGGTTTCCATCTTATCTGAATTTTGATCAGGGGTAGCATACCTTTTACTAGGTATTTCTATATTTGGATCCTCCTCAGATTTAGTAGGTCTAGAGGCTTTAAAATTTATTTCATCAAATATTACATCTCGACATGTGATAAATTTTTCAGCCTCGACGTCCCATACCTTATACCCATTTGGCTCATAACCAACCATTATGCATTTAAATGACTTTTCAGCAAATTTAGTCTTGATTTTTATTAAGTACATATACGGTAGAGCCAAATACCCTCAGATGATTAAGGCTAGGCTTTTTGTTATGCCATAGTTCGTATGGTGTTTTATTTATATGCAAAGCGCGGGTGGGTGTACTATTTATTAAATAAATAGCTGTTAATACAGCTTCGCCCCAAAAAGATTTTGGTAAGTTTGCAGCGGACACCATCGCACGTGCCTTTTCAGTCACTGTGCGATTCATGCGCTCTGCTACACCATTTTGCTGAGGTGTATGAGGAACTGTTAGGTGATAAGAAATACCTTTTTCAATACAGAATTGTTTAAAATCTTTGGATAAATATTCACCCCCATTATCGCAGTATAATTTAACAATTTTTGAATTAAACTGCGCTTCACCTTTTAATGCAGTCTTTAAAAGCATTCAAGACTTCTGACTTATAGGTTAATAAGTATATTACTGTATAGTGGGTATAATCATCTATAAATGTTACATAATAATTTTTATTATTTACCGTACTAGGTGTAATAGGACCACAAACATCACTATGAATAATAAAAAGTGGTCTATTTTCAACATTTTTAATTTTTGCTTTTGCAAATGGAA
The DNA here is from genome assembly GCA_019359885.1 of Listronotus oregonensis. NCBI lineage: Eukaryota > Metazoa > Arthropoda > Insecta > Coleoptera > Curculionidae > Listronotus > Listronotus oregonensis. Next base: position 85,200 of record JAHBCN010001833.1, on the reverse strand, counting down.
GTCTATTTTGCTTTCCATATATACATGGTTCACATAACATGTTTTCATTTGGGTTTATGTTGTTAATGTGAGAAATATCCTCTAACATTTTAAAACGTTTTAACTGCAAGAATTTATCTTTACTTAAATGGCCCAAACGCTCATGCCAGAGTTTGTAATTATTAATTTGTGTATTACTCACATTAACAGTTTTACTTATATTATTTTTGTTCATAAACAGATCAATAGTAAACAACCCATTTAAGGGCTTACCTGTGAATAAAATGCCATTTTTGCCTTCGACCTTCACACCATTTGCATCAAAAATTACAGTTAGACCTCTTTGTTGCATGCGTTGGACAGAAAGAAGATTGTATGGAATTTCGGGACTATACAATACATCTTCAAGTTTTCCATTAACACCCAAGTTGGTCGTAACATCCATTGTGCCTTTTATTGTTGCATTAATATAGGTTCCGTTCTTCGCAACGCAAATTTGTAGTGGGGAGTCCAATACAACATAGCTAGAAAATAAATCCAAACGATTTATCATATGATCTGTAGCACCAGAGTCTAAAATAAACCGAATTCCATCACAATTGGTAGATGTAGCCATTGAATAATTTCCAACCATAAAGGCAAAACCATTACTATTGACAGTAACTGCTTGTACTGTTCTTGCTCGGTCAGCTGGTGGTCCCGAATTTGCCCTTTTAAAATAGTAGCAGTCCTTTTTCGCATGATTTTTCCTTCCACAGTGTTCACATGATATGTTCGATGTTTTATAAGGTGACTTGAATCCATTTTTCTTCTTATATTGTTTATTTTTAGAAGGAAATTTTGATTTTGGTTTGTTTTTTATTGTGCCGGGTGTCGTTGGTATTTGTTTGTGTACAATACTTTGGTGTTATTGCATTATCATTTTTAAGCTTCACCTCATGATCTAGCAATCTGGTTTTAACAAAAGCAATATTCAAGTTGTCCTCGCTTAGTGTTTCTAGCGCCGTAATAACACCGTCATAGGAACTTGGCATGGTAAGAAGTAAATGCCAAACCTTATCCATTTCATCCAGTCTCGCGCCAGAAGATATCAGTTCAGCAACCAATTCGTCGAACCTAGTAAAATGTTCAAGTAGAGATGCATCAACTTGTAGTTTTAGACTTAAGAGTTGTTTTCTAAGGGCTAGTTGTGTGGCTAAGCTTCTTCTTTCATAAATGCTATCTAGGTTATTAAAAATGTCTCTAGCAGATGTATCTCCTTGAGCAAAATTCAGGAATGCATCACCTAAATACTCAATGATAACGTTTTTTGCTAATAAGTTTTTCTTACTCCATTGTTCTGTTATTTTCATAGGGTTTTCTTCATTGACAACATCAAGAACGTCTAATTCGGCTAGTAGAGCTTTAACTCGGAATTTCCACACACTATACCGCTCTCCATTAAATGGCTGTATACTTCTTTTGCTGTGCTTAGTTTCCATTTTTTTAATTCACAAACTGTAAACTTCACTTGACTACTTTAATTAAGTTATATATACTGGGCCCATAACCTGTAGAAAGGTATGGGTTTATAATTAAAACACGAAGAATCAAAATAAACTAGATTTTAATGTGCACTCGGCAAAACATCGAAAAGCAATGAAATAATGTTAAGTATATAAAAAAAAAATAAAAATACATTATCATGTTGCAAAAAAGGAATGAATCATTCTAACCGAAAAATAGGTAACGGTCAGTGTGTTACTCACACTTTTATCTTTTCTGCAAATATTAAGATTTACATTTCTTATTTGTAATACAAGGTAAATTAATATTAATACTAATGAGTGTTTGTGGAATTTTTGTATAATATTTCTATACGGAGCACGTACTATTAGTACGAAAAAAGAAGCAAATATCAAAAATTTGAGAAATTTGTTTTTTTGGTATGGAATACTAAATAATACCATATAATTAAAAAACCAAAACATGTTTTTTTAGATTATCGCTTTTTACTTTTTGACAATTTTTTTTAAGAGGGCACAACCTGTAAAATAAAAAGTAGAAAAACTTTTTAAAAATTGGAATAACTATCTTTTCCCAAAAAGGTTTTCTTACGAAACGGTAAAGAGCATTTTTTTTTTAATTTATTTTTTTTTAAGTAATAATTATTGAGAATTTACAAAAAAAAATATGCAGTTGAATTGAGTAGCAGTTTATAGCGAATTTTTAAGATTTTAGGCCATTTAATTCGGGTTCTTACTTATTAAAATGACTTTACCTTAGTTTACTTAGTTACGACTACCATTGCGACGGGTCTTGAAGAGTCTGGATTCTTACGTTTTGCAATTTTTCTACGTTTTGTGGTACAAAACTCTAAATTTTATTATTATTATTTCTTTTTTTTTGTTTAAGAAGGCCAAGTAACACTTTTCAATGGACAGCAGTAATAAAACTGTTTAACCCAAAGCCTTACTTGAATATCTGTTTGTAGGTTTCTCCACCTGATCAACATGGTTATTGTAGTTTAGGAACTAGTGTTGACTGCGTTCGAGCTGGAATGACACATTCCAAAATTATTGTGGGTAAGTTGAGGCTTTTTTTTTAAATATTTTTAATATTAGTTAAGATATTTATAATTGTACTGAATTCGTAGTTTTAAACCTTTTTTTTGTGATTTGTCTACTATGAAATAAACTAATCAGTAAAAAAAGTTTTGTATTCTTGCTACTTCTGAGTGAAATATATATGTTATCCGCATAATCTGGTATCATTTTTAAAAGTAAATATATGTATGTATAATTCCAGTAAAATAAATTATACATAATATTTGAAATAATACCCCATGTTAAAAAATACTGAGAGTATTTTTACGTTACCATAATTGATATTAAAATATGGCTGCTGGCGCCGATTATGCACGCCGTGCCAAATTAGTTTGCGTAAAGTACCTATAAAAAATAAAATAAAAACAAAAAATGTCAATTTTCTATCACTTCTAGTAACTTAAAGTTTATGTAGGGGCAAAATGTAAAAGAAATAATTTTTAAATTTTTAAAAAATTTCTTTAGTGCATTTATTTTGTAACAAAAAGGTTTTTTTAACTTTTGAAAGAGTAATTTCGATAAAAAATTGCATTCTTTACAAAAAGCTTCGTACAAATCTTTGCTAAAAGATGCATATATTTTTAGATAATTTTTAAAATTACCCCGTTTTAAAAATTCGATCTTTGTAATTTTTTTATATTTAGGCAAGCCAGACCCATAATAATCAATTATAAAATGGCTCTCTCGAATTTGTTCCTTAATCCCTCTTTTATTTTCCTTTATATTAATAATCTAAATTGACTGTATTTCTAGTATAGATTATAGATTTCTTAATCAAACAATTTCAATACCGAAAATAAATATTTGTTAAAAGAATTACTATTCTTAAAATGGCACACAGCAGGGGACTATGATTTGAGAGAATTAAAATGCTATTAATTAAATATTACAACATGATATTAATATATAACCCTATTGCATTTTAAAAGTAGCCAGCATTTTGTTGTCACTGGTGTACGTAATATTAATATTAATTGTAAAAAATTTGCTTGGGACAACGATTTTGCAGTTAGTAAAGGAACGCCGACGAGCAAATATTAAAAAATATTTAAAAACATACGTTAATATCTTCAATAATTCTTATTTTCGTTTAAAAACGTCTTTAGTAGCTTACTTTAGGAATTATCATCCGTCGGCGTCGGGGTCAAACTAAATTTTGACGTGTCCTTCCCAATACATTTAAATTATGAAAATGTGGTCGCAGCGGCCGGTCCGTTAAGGGAGAAGGAAAAATGCATATAGTAAATATATTGGATTAAAGCGCGACAGAAAAAAAAAGTCGTCTTGCGCATTGCTCCCGTCTTTTGTCCATAGTCTACGCAGATTTCTGATTTGTGCAATTGCATTGCAAAAGGTGAATTTATAAACTTGTCGCTGGTGTTGACGACGGCATCGGCGCTGCCGTTGGATGTTAAATTATTTATATTACGGTCAGTCATTTATAAAATGGACTCGGTCTGTGTTTACGGTGAACGTGGGTTCGAGATAATTTAAGTTCAACTTCGTGGCCAACGTTGACCCAACGTTCGTAATCTAAACTTTCGTAATATACTATTACTAACAATCGAGGGTTATTTTTTTTAATATTTTTTGGAAAATCAATTTAAAAAAAATAGAGAACGCAAAATTAAAGGTTATAATAAAATAAACATAAGTGTTTTGGCTTGTGTAATGTCTAGATGTAATTTTCTGTTTAAAAAGCTCTTAGTAAGTTTTTATTTGTATTTTTATTTTTCTTTAAATTACTTAAATTACAGGCTCCTATTGTATTACAAATTTCGGCTAGACTGGGTGTGGCTCGAAAACTTTTTTTCGTCTAGGGCCTTTTTTTCCTAGATTTATGACCTCCCTGTCGTAATAGCCACGAGCCGCCACTGATAAAGAATTATAGCAAAATGTCGATATTTTTTGACTGGATAATACGTTTTTTTTTTAACAAAATCCTTTTATCCCACATTAACATTTAAAAAATTACATGTATTAATTTTAAAATAAATGTTTTTAATATTACTGTTTGATGGAATATCTAAAATTTAGTCTTGCCTTATATTTAGCCGTATCATAATTTAAATTAATTATTTTTTATATATTAAAGACAGGTTGGATCAGTATTAAGCCCCGTTTTTACTTTGTTATATACACGTATATTCTTACTTTTTCGAGGTATTGTGAATTTTTAATGACTTTCAGAGTTTAAGTTGAAAACATGAGAATTAAAATAAAAACGTATATTTTGCTAATAATATTTCCGACATAATTTTATTTAGATTTTTACAAATATACTTTTGACAGAATTTAATAGGGTTCGGCTACAACCTTTATTTTTCCAATTGTGTGTCATATATTAAATATATCGCTCAATGAGTTCTATAGTGGCACAATTTAAAAATTGTGCAAGTTTAGTTAGGTATGTATTTAAAAGGAAAAAACTCTACTTTATATTTTAAACAAAACTGGCACAAAGATAACTAACTTAAAATCGTGAAGATGGCGCTGTGCCACTTAGACAATTTACAGGTTTTAACGCCACTGGTACGGCAATAGCGACACAATGTTTAGTATGCCTCTAACCGTTGAGAAAAGTGTTAAGAGTTTTTGTGAAATAGTGGCACATACTAGTTGTGACAGTGAATCTTATTGAGGTAAGTTACATTTATTAGAGCAATACTGGCACATTTTTCAATTGTGCCGGTATTTACATGTTTTTAGTTAACAATTTTGCAATATGACGCTGAACTCGTAAAAAATATTTGATTTGATTGACGCAAATACTGGCACATTTCAAGTTGTGCCAGTATCGAATTTAAATTTCCACAAAATTATCAAATTATGCCATAATTTTACCAAAAATTAGTTAAGACCTATTACTCAATATTGGCACGTTTAAAGTTGTGCCAGTATCGAATTACTGTGGCCACAAAATTGTAAAATTATGCCATGATTTTACTAAAAATTAGTTAAAATATATTACTCAATATTGGTACATTTAAAGTTGTACCAATGTCGAACTACTGTGGTCACTAAATTATTAAATTTTGCCATCGTCTGATTAAAAAATAGCTTAAATCTATTACTCAATATCGGCATTTTTGCCAGTATAGATTTTTTTACACAAAACATCTAATTTGCGCTAAATAGGTGATTAAAAAATGTCGTATTTTTTATTTTTTGCGCAGACTGGTACGAACTTAAAACTCAATTATTTTTCTTTTCAGGTACAAAATGGCTTCTTCAAGGTCAGAGAAAATGCTTGCTGCAATAGGTATTCGGTAATTAACAATTAAAAAATTAAATTTTTTAGGTTTTTTTATAAAAAAACGCATTGACTTCATTTACAAATTTACATCATAAATTTATTTTTTACTTGTAGATTGCAAAGAGTGGATCCCAATTGTGATGAGTGGAAAACTGTCCAAGAAACGACGGAAAAGAAAGTAGGAGATGCACAGGTGGAAAGTTCAGCGAGCGAGTTTAAACCTGTAGATGTTGATTTGAACAACATTATTTCTAAGAAAAAATGTTCCTTAGAAACTAACTTGGGCTATGATTCTTCTCCAAAACATGCCAACTATCAAGATAAAGTTGAAGATAGGGATTTTTTAGCTAACACTCTAACCACGTCAGCCATTTTAAACGACATTGGCATGTCGAACGCGATAGAAAAAGAAGAAAATGGTGAGATCGATAGTAAAAATACAAATCTTGGATCCAGTTCCTCTAGCTCCTCCGATTGTTCAGATTCAATTGCTTGCGATTTCTCTTCAGACGACTCGGTTAAAGATCCAAATTTTGAGCAATGCTCATCATCATCATCATCCGATTCAGAGGAAGAGGCTCAAACCAACTCAATAAAAAAATACCACAATGAAGTTATGGAGACTAAAACAAATTTAGCACTTTCTGAAACTGTAGAACTAGAATCTAAAAAAGACGAGGAAGAGAATACGGCAACCGTCTACGTGGGACAAAAATTGCACTAAACGTCTTCGCAACAGTGGGAAATCATATAAAACATACAAAAACAAAAAAGAAGTACCTGCAAGGTCAATAAAGCCACCATGTGACTATGAAAAATGTAAGCAAAAGTGTACTTCCAAATTTACAGAACAAGAAAGACTAGCACTCTTTGAAAACTACTGGGCTATGGGAAATATTGTTAAGCAACGAACTTACATTATAACTTCGATGCAAGACGTAAACCCGAATAAAGAGAAGCATAGAATTAATAATCATGCTTTTTATTTTTTAAAAAACGGAACCAAAGTGAGGGTTTGTAAACCTTTCTTTATATCTACATTAGGAATTACAAATCGCTGCATTCGAACGGTTATTGCTAAAAAACAAGAGTGTACTCTAGCAGAGGATCTTAGAGGAAAACACAAAAACCACAAACAAGTTCCGCAGGATATTAAAGATAGCATAAGGGCACACATTTCCTCAATCCCTACAATAGAAAGTCACTACACTCGTGACCACAGCGAAAAAGTGTATATTGAAGGTGGAAAAACTATAGCTCAGTTATACCGTGACTATAAAGCTGATTGCCAAAAAGAAAATAAACCGAGCGCCACATTTTCATTGTACAGAAACATTTTTAATTATGAATTTAATATCGCATTTTTCATACCAAAAAAGGACCAGTGTCAAACGTGTGTTTCTTACTACAACCTAGGCGATGATGAAAGAAAAAATGCTGAAGAGGCATTTGCCAGGCACCAAGAAGCAAAAACCCTAAGTAGAGAAGAAAAAAATAGAGACAAAGTTATGATTTGCCAAGATTATCAAGTGGTATGCTATGATCTACAAGCCGCTTTACCGACACCTAACGGACAAGTCTCATCCTTTTATTACAAATCGAAATTGTCCACATACAATTTTACCGTCTGCCATCTTGAGAAAAAGGGCCAAGGATGTGTTTATTGTTACATGTGGCACGAAGGTGAAGGGAAACGTGGCGCAATCGAGATTGGATCCTGTCTGCTAAGGTTTTTAGAAGAAACAGCGCAAAAAGCTAACTCGGAAAATTTAGAAATTGTCTTTTACTCGGATAATTGCGCGGGACAACAAAAGAATAAATTTATTTTGTCAATTTTTCTTTATGCTGTTACAAACTATAAAATTAAATCTATCACACAAAAATATTTAGTAACTGGTCACACCCAGAATGAAGGCGATAACGTGCATTCACTCATAGAAAAAAATATCAAAAGAGCATTAAAGTCAGGGCCAATTTATACACCTGCTCAATATGTAACGTTGGTTGCAACAGCCAAAAAAAGTGGACAACCGTTTAAAGTGATCGAATTCACTCATGATGATTTTGTAGATCTGAAAAGCTAGCAGAAAATCCATTTATGAATTTTAATACAAATTTAGATGGACAAACTTTTAAATTTAGTGACATTTCAATTTTCAGGGTAGAAAAAGCACAACCTAACCTATTTTCTTATAAAACGTCTTATAAAGATACTGACTTTAAAATGGTTAGTATAATAAAAGATAAGCGCACAAGAAACAATAATAGCGCACCTTTATTAAATTTGAAGGGTTTTGAATTTGAAAAAGCGTATCGGGACAAAATACCAATTTCTAAAAAAAAATTTTGAAGACTTAATGTTTTTGGTACGATCAAATGCCATAACAAAAAATCATAGCGATTTTTACAAAAATTTAGCTGTTGCTGAAAATTAAATCTGTTGTCTTTCATTTTTTTGAAATCCTTTTGCCTTTGGGACACTGCAAATATCTGTTAAATAAAATAAGTATTACGAATTTGTTAGTCGTGTTAAAGCATCATAATAATTGCTATATCTAATGGTCCTGTTATTTGATTAGGTTAAGTTCGTTAGAGTTGTTTTTAATTTTATACCAATTAAAATAATAATGTTTTGAAAATTTTATGTTTTTTATTAACCCTTGGAAGCATTCAAAAAATAAATGTCACTATTGTTAGATAGAAATTGTAAATGAAGAATCACTAGTTATAAACTTAATAGTGGCATAAGTGTTTCAAAGTTCTAAAAAATTACTTCTTTTAAGATAAAATGTTGATAATCCCTTAATAAATGTCTATTTATAACGTATTATCAATTTTTTTTACTTTTATAAAGTATAAAAACATTAATTCAAATCTTTAAAATATCTTTAAAATATTCAAACCTGCTTATCTCAAAAGTAATTTTTTTCTGTTGTGCCACTATAGAACTCAGTGAGCGATATAATAAACCCAAATTTATTTAGAGTTGGCCAAATCCGCGATATTGACAGATTAAATAACAATTTTAAACTTTATTATAGTGAGTTTAGTTTTAGTCAACAAAAACAAGCATACATACTTTCAGAAATCTGTAATTGTAACATCTGTGAGTTCAGCTTAATTTATGCTGAAGATGAAGCTAATTTTATTGAATTATACTGCATTTAAAGGAAATTGTGCCCCCCCAAATCATTTAAATAGAGCTACTACTTTTGCCTTTTCCATTAAAACTCGTTCTATAGGATTGAATGGATAGTTTTAAGAAGGCAATTTAAATTTGATTGTTTTAAAAATAGTGTTTTGCATTTTAAACATAAAATCGGCATTTTAAATATGTTTACACAAGTTTCTGCCAAGAAGTAAAATACAATTAAGAAACAAAACTAAGTAGTACTAATAAGAACTATGCTTACTACAACAAAGAGAAGGTAAAAATGCCTAATTTAATTTAGAAAAGTCTTACTTGCTTGCTTGTTTGTTTGCTATAATTAATTGGCTGTAACTCCTTCAGGTGTTTATTTTGCCAGCGCATTCAGGTGACAATTTCTAGAGTCTGGCTCTACACCATAGGAAATTATCCAAACAATACCAAAAAAAAAAAATACAAAAATCCTTGCAATGCACTTGCGATTATATAACCTCAAAATCCAGATGTAACCGGTTTCTGTCAAATCCCTTTTTGTCCTCACGAGTTTCTACTTTTAGCCACCACACGGCAACGCCACCACCTGTGATTCTAAAATAAGGATTAGAAATCACCCCAGACCTCTAAACTACATTTTCACGGCACTACTGAATGGCAGGTGAATTTCTACGTGATGCCCGAGAGTTAATAACGCCCGATTTGAGACCTTCAGCCATCTTTCCCGAAAAAAACTCCGTAGTTTTCAACCGAAAATCCGCAGGTAAAACAGAGAATCGTTCAGAAACGTCACGGATTTCATTGCGGTGTGCATCCGCTTGTCTGCCAGTTTAAGAGGCGTGCTGTAAGTTCAACAAATTGCGACCTAGGATACCCCTCACATGTTCGATCGAAGAGTGATTAGTGTTGATCAATAAAGTCTATAGATGTCTTAATTTAACTTTCTTAAAACGGAGTAACACTTTTTATATACACCGAGACAGTAGGGAACCATTTCCCTTTAATTAATCACATATACTGAATCTGATTTCAGTACGGTATCGGAAGTAAGATTTACGGCCGAGTAATGATCGCGTTGTTAAATTTAGCAATGGACTTAGCAATTGTTAAAAGTTAACAACGGTTTAGAATGTTTAACAAAATATCAGATTTTGACAGGTTGTCTACTGAACAATGACGTTTTGTTAAACATCCTAAACCGTTGTTAACTTTTAACAATTGCTAAGTCCATTGCTAAATTTAACGCGATCATCACTCGGTCGTTAGTATTTTACCTAAAAGCAATATTTGTCCTATAAGTATACGCTTGTTTTCTGTTTTACTCACTGCTCATGAGCCGGGTGTAACGCGTCTGGAGAAGAGTCCTATTAAAAAACAAATAATATGATGCCTTCTTTTAACTTACACACTTTTTTGTAGCCCAAGTTAATCCCAGATTACCAAGAACCTTTGGAGATGGAATAATACATATTAGTCACATAGATTATGCCGTTAAAGTCGATACACCATTACCTGTGCATGGTGATAAAACTCCCAGTGAAGTAGAAACTAAAATAGGAATAAATATCGCTGACAATCTTGTTGAAGATGGTGCTACCTTACAGATGGGTAAGTGAGTATATATACATATATATATATATATATATATATATATATATATATATATATATATATATATATATATATATATATATATATATATATATATATATATATATATATATATATATATATATATATATATATATATATATATATATATTATATATATATATATATATATATATATATATATATATATATATATATATATATATATATATATATATATATATATATATATATATATATATATATATATATATATATATATATATATATATATATATATATATATATATATATATATATATATATATATATATATATATATATATATATATATATATATATATATATATTAACTCTTATTCTTGGGTATAGGTTACTTGACAAAATTAAAACAACATACTTCAACGTTTCGCCCTCATGTGTCTCCGGTAGCGTAGTGGTCAAAGTTTCGGCTCGCGGGCCCGGCGATCCGGGTTCGATTCCCAGTGCCGGAGAGACACTTTTAGGTTATAATAGCAGGTTGCTACGCAAAGCCAAACCTTAGATTTCAGGACATTGATTTAACTAACATACTTAGTCAGGGCCCAAGAGTACTACTTTTGGGAGACCTGAACGCCAGACATACACAATGGCACAATCGACGGAATAATAGGAACGGATCCCTTGTTCACGATTATGCCATAGACAATAACATACAAATATTAACGACAAACAAACCTACGCACTACCCTACAAATAACATGACACCTACGCACATTGACATAGGAATTAACAAAAATATACTAGACTTACCGGACCTTGAAGTACTCGACGAACTTTCTTCTGACCATCTGCCGCTTCTACTAAAATGGGGAGGACAGCTGGCGGAGGAGAGTAAACGAGAGACATGGAACTTTAAAAACGTGGACTGGAGACTCTACAGAGAAATAATCAACAACGCCACCACGATTAATAACAATATCACAACAGCCGAGCAATTAGAGCACGAAGTGGCGTTGCTCACTGAGAGCCTCCAGTCTGCACGAAACAGGGTGGCCACGAAACAAAAAACGTACTTACCAGAAGACAAACTACCGGACGAAATTGCCGCCTTAATTAGATTTAAAAATAATCTCAGAAAAAGGTGGCAAAGACTTAGACGTAGACAAGACGCGCACAGAATACAAGAACTACAACACGCGATAAGACGACGTATAAATGAACATAAAAATAGAGTCTGGTCAGAAATTCTAGAGAGTCTGTCGACACAGGATAACTCTCTATGGCGACTGACCAGAAGACTAAAGAACAAATTCAACAAAATCCCGACTTTAGATAGTGAAGAACCACAGACGGACGTAGAAAAAGCAAATGTACTAGCGGAACACTTGGCTAGTATCTGCAACGGACCACCAAACTCTACAGAAGAGCATCAAGCGATAACAGATTTGGTGAATAAAATTATTCACCAAAAATACCCCATCCCACCCCCAGTCCTTTCCAAAATACTTATAAAACCCAAGGAGCTCTTTAGTATAATTAAGAGTCTCCCAAACAACAAATCCCCCGGACCAGACGACATACCAACCTAATGATAAAAAACATGCCGAAGAAGGCCGTTGTGCAGTATAGCTATATAATTAATGCCACCATGTTATTGCAGCATTTTCCGCAGCAGTGGAAAACTGCAATAATAATACCAATACTTAAACCAGGAAAAGACCCCAAAAAACCGGGGTCTTATAGACCAATAGCGCTTACGAGTGGACTGGCAAAGGCCACCGAGAAAGCCATACTGCTTAAATACAGAGGTCACTTCGACAAAAATTACCCTGATGAGCAGTTTGGCTTTCGCGACGGCCTTAACACCACGCTATTGGTCTTTAGAGTACTACAAGAGGCACTCAATAAAATAAATCTTAAACAAAACACATTTTTATTAGCCCTTGACATTAAACGAGCGTTCGACACTGTATGGCACAACGGTCTGATCTACAAACTTGTCACAATACATAACTTACCAATGTACGTGGTAACACTGATCCACTCTTACCTTCAAAACAGGAGTTTTAGGGTAAGAGTTGAAAATGACTACTCACAGACATACACGACTCACGCGGGTGTACCGCAAGGAACAGTGCTATCACCCAAACTATACAACTTATATACCTCCGACTTTCCCAAATTCCCAAATACTAAAATTGCATTATTCGCAGATGATGCTCTTCTATACGCGCACTCATTTGCAGCAAACGCCGCAAGACAACAACTACAGACTCATCTTCACTATCTACGACCTTGGTACGAGAAGTGGAAGATTAGTATAAATGAGGAAAAGAGCGAATGTATGATTATAACTAAAAAGTTCACTAATAACAAAATAAACATTCCTATTAAAATAAACGAGACATACATACAACCTCATAAGACACTTCAAATACCTCGGCGTCACTATTGACGACCGACTATCATTCCAACAACATATAACCCAGTTACTGCATAGAGCTTATGCAGCGATGCATAATCTCTATGCATTACTTTCCCCAAAATCCTGCTTGTCACCCCGTAACAAATTGACTATATACAAACAAATTATTCGACCAACAATAACATATGCTGCACCAGTCTGGTGCAGCATATCAAATAGCCAAATGTCAAGACTACAGAGATATCAAAACAAAGTCTTACGTTGCGTAACGTCCTCCAGGCGTTACGCAAGGATAGATGAACTTCACGACTTAACTGACACGCCAAGAATAGATGAATATATATATTCCTTGGCAGACAAATTTTATAAAACAATGCCGCCAAAATCTATCCTTACACGAGACCTGACGCGGCTCAGACATTACGATGACATAACACACAAACCACTATACAAAAGACTACCATTTTATTACGGAGATGATGAGTAATCCTTCTTATTTTCACACTCCAACCTCTAAACCCATCCGATACTGAAATCACAGACAAATACCAAGACACACTTACAAAACAAACACGTACATAACAAGAACGAGTGAAGAATGAATGAAGGAGTGAATAGAATGAATGAGCGAGTGAATCTTAAATAATATGTGAGAATAAATGAAAAGTAACAAACAGACCGAGCGATGTTTAAAAGCTACTTGTACCTGACGTTGCTGCTACTTGTACCTGATGTAAATTAAGCTGGTTTTTTGGAAACTTTTTCCAGCGAATTATATAAAATATAATATGCAAATAGTAACTCAAATAACACCCATCAAACCAAACTTTTAAGTAGAACAAGTGTCTAGCAGTGTTTGAAAGATTGCTAATCGGAAAACGCTAACTTACCAGAAGCCAATACTTCCCACCTACCTCCGGGTTACCATCAGCCCCAACCCTCCCTGGTTGCTTTCAACTCGCAAAGCCTGAGAAGGCAATCGCGAGTGCACTTTTCAATGTATCCCTTGTACATATTTATGATGTAAATATAGTATATAGTAGATGTTAGTAGGTTAAAAAGTATTGTAAATATTATATTAATGAATAAAGCTATATGAAATGAAAGGACTTTTAGGTAGTAGTTATTTAAAAATAACGTCCGTGGTGGCACTACCGCGTTGTCTAAAAGGTGCTGTGAAATGCAACATTTGCATGTTTCAGTGCTTGGACAACTTTGACGGAATAACTGGGAAGAGATGGGTTAAACACCGGAAAACCCGGCACTCACGGTACTTTGGTACTTAGGTTTATACTCGGGTTTATATATGTATATATAATCCGTGGGATATAATATACATATATAATAATCCTTCGTGTGCTGTCATAAAGATAAAAAAAATGTTTGGGGCTTTTTCAAGATATAATCTTCTAATTTTTAATGATTAAATATAAAAAAAAATATTTGTAAATAATAATTTAAATATTGTCGACTGTTTTAAATTTAGCTTTATTGTTACATATATTGTTGTCTGTGATAATAACCGTAAATGTGATTTAAAAAAAAATGTAGTGTGTATACAGGTGGTCTCCATATTTTAACATATTTTATATTTCTATTTTAGAACATTATATCTTAAAAAAGCCCCAAACATGAGGGCGAAACGTTGAAGTATGTTGTTTTAATTTTGTCCCAAGATATTAGAGTTAAAATATTATTAATTTATGGTTTTGGAAAAAAATAATATATATATATATATATATATATATATATATATATATATATATATATATATATATATATATATATATATATATATATATATATATATATATATATATATATATATATATATATATATATATATATATGTTTTTTATTGCATTTTATTAAGCAGTTTTAATCTCAATTTCAATTATCTGTTACACTTGATATTTTTCTGTTCAATAAACACATTTTCCCTAAGAGACAACGAGTTAGACAAGGAAGGCACAATAAGTGTTATACATTTTTGTAATTAAAATAATAAGGGGTTTAAAAAAATAAATAAAGAATCCAGGGCCGTATTTAAAAAACTAAAGTTGATGATGGTCTAACGAAAACAAAACGTCGTAAGAAATTCATTTTTGTAATTAAAATAATAAGGGGTTTAAAAAAATAAATAAAGAATCCAGGGCCGTATTTAAAAAACTAAAGTTGATGATGGTCTAACGAAAACAAAACGTCGTAAGAAATTCATTCATAAAGCGCAAAAAGTTTAGAATTTTTCTATATTCCAAATAAACTAGTAAAAAACAAAAACAAAAATCGAAAATTTCAGTTTTTTCGCCATATTTCTGAAAGTACAAACTACAACTTCAATTTTTCAACAGTGTATTATTGGGCTCCTTAAGACGCAACTTTGCCCCTACTTACTTACTTACTTACAAACAGCTTTATTAGTTACGTTCATATTTACAATACTTCCTAAGACTACGTGTGTACATACAATATATTTACAATACATAAACATAAGTATATACAATATTTATATGGTAACATTCTCGAGTGCCTTCACAGGCTTTGAGAATAGGCGACAACCGGGTAAGGGTTGGGGCTGGTGGGAACCCTAGGTAGCGGGGAAGTATTGGTTTCGGGATAGATAGCATTTTCCGATCAATGATCTCACAAACGTTATTAGCCATTGGTTCTGCTAGAAGCTCAGAGGAATTTTATTAATTTAGTTTTATTTACATGCTGTATTTGATAAGCATTGCTGGGAAAAATAGCCAAAAACCCAGCTTGTTTTATATCAGGTACTATGTAGCATTGTGTCAGGTACAACGTAGCAATAAACCAAGCCCGGTCTTTATTGTTGTCGGCACTTCACATTTGTTCAGTATTTGATTCATTATTCGCACACTCATTTATACTATTCACTCTTTTCATTCATTCCCATTCATTCTTATTAAGTCTGGTCAGTAGTCCTGTTCATAAGTTTATGTTCGTGTTAGGATTAAGGGTTTAAAAATTTGGGATTGGAAGGATTGTCAATCGTCTTGGTAGTAGAGGGGTAGTTTGTGGAATAGTGGCTTATGTATAACGTCATCGTAATGTCTGAGCCGCCTCAAGTCTTGCGTTAAAACAGTCTTTTGCGGTTGTGTATTGTAAAATTTGTTTGCCAAGGAATAGATGTATTCCGTTAAGTGTCCGTTAAGTCATGTAGTTCGTCTATTCTTGTGTAACGTCCTGAGGACGTTACGCAACGTAGGGCTTTATTTTGGTATCGTTGTAGTCTAGTCGTTTGTGTGTTTGATATGCTGCACCACATTGGTGCAGCATATGTGATAGACGGCCTAATTATTTGCTTGTAAATTGTTAATTTGTTTCTAGGGGATAGGTTAGATTTTGGGGATAGTAATGCATAGAGGCTATGCATTGCTGCGTAGCCTCTATGCAATAAATGGGTTATATGCTGCTGGAAGGAAAGGCGGTCGTCTATGGTGACGCCAAGGTATTTAAGGGTTTTTTATGGCTCTATGTAAGTGTCGTTTATTTTAATAGGTATGTTTATTTTGTTATTTGTAATTTTTTTCGTTATAATCATACATTCAGTCGTCTCCTCATTAAATACTAATCTTCCACTTCTCGTACCATGGTCGTAGATAGTGAAGATGCGTCTATATTTGTTGTCTTGCGGCATTTGCCGCAAACGAATGTGCGTAAAGAAGAGCATCGTCTGCAAATAGTACGATTTTAGTATTTGGGAATTTGGGAAAATCGGCAGTATATAAGTTGTATAATTTGGGTGATAGCACTGTTCCTTGTGGTACACCTGCGTGTGTCCGGTACGTCCGTGAGTATGTGTCGTCAACTCTCACCCTAAAACTCCTGCTTTGCAGGTAAGAGTGAAACAGTGTTATCACGTACATTGGTAGTCTATGTATGGTTATTGGTAGGTATTTTCCAAGGTTGTGGGAAGTGTTGCAAGATCATCATTGCATTGATTATATATGTGTACTGCACCATGGCTTTTTTGGACATGTCTTTAATCATGTTGTTGGTTATTTTGTCCGGTCCGGAAGCCTTATTACTAGGCAGACCCTTTATTATATTAAAAAATCCCCGGGTTTAATAAGGATTTTGGAAAGGATGGGGGGAGGGATGGGGTATTTCTGGTGAATAACTTTGTTCACCAGATTTGTGATTGTCTGATGCTCTTCTGTGGAGTTTGGTGTAGTGTTGCATATATTGGCGAGATGTTCGGCCAATATATTCGCTTTCTGTTCGTCAGTCTGTGGTTCCTCAGTATCTATGTTCGGGATTTTGTTAAATTTGTTTCTAAGTCGTCTGGTCAGTCGCCACAGAGAATTATCTTGTGTTGATAATTTCTCTAGTACTTCTGACCAGACCTTGTTCTTATGTTCATTAATTCGTTGTCTTATTGTGTATTGTAGTTCTTGTATTCTCCTTGCGTCTTGTCTACGTCTATGTCTTTGCCACCTTTTTCTTAGGCTATTTTTAAACCTAATTAAGGTGACAATTTCGTCGGGTAGTTTGTCTTCCGGTAAATAGGTCTTACGTTTTGTGGCTACCCTGTTACGAGCTGCCTGTAAGTTGTTAGTCATCAGCGCAGCCTCATGTTCCAGGTTTTCTGGTGCGGTTATGTTGTTGTTTATTACTGTTGCGTCGTTTATTATTTGTCTATAAAGTCTCCAGTCCGTGTTTTTGAAACACCATGTTTCGCGTCCGTTTTCCACTACCAGCTGTCCCCTCCAATTTAATAGTAGGGGCAGGTGATCGGAGAAAACTTTGTCCCAATTTAAACTTCTTCGTATCTTTTACCGTTTCTGAAATTCCCATGGTTAGAGTGAGAGAAGAAGGTTCATAATTATTTGTCCTATGCTAAACATAAGCTTTATGAAGTTATAGTGTTTATAAATATTTTAGATTTTTTTCTTATATTTTATTTCTTAAATTTTAGGCATAGGCAGTATACCTGATGCAGTACTATCAGCGTTAAAAAACCACAAAGATCTTGGCATACATTCGGAGATGTTTGCAGGTGGTGTCATCGACTTAGTTAATAGAGGATGTATTACCAATAATCGCAAAAAAATACATAGAGGCAGAATAGTTGGATCCTTTTTAATTGGCACTCAAGATTTATATGATTTTGTAGATAATAATCCGTTTATTGAAATGTTGGTAGTGGATTATGTAAATAACACTGGTAAGTTATAGATGATAGGTAGATGTTTTTGAAAAAGAAACATCAAAATAAGGTATTGTTTATTTACCTTGCCATTTGTATTTTTAACTTTCTTATTATTCATTATTTGCAATGCAATATATATATATATATATATATATATATATATATATATATATATATATATATATATATATATATATATATATATATATATATATATATATATATATATATATATAATATATATATACATACATACATTTCATTAAGGGTCTCCGCTATCCATGGATGAACCAAGCTTTGATGATGGTATTTCAGAACCGAAACGTCATAATTAAAACTGAATGTAGGAATGCGTGTCCTCAAAAAATTTTCCTATTAATGTTTTTACAGATTTTAAAAATATTTTAAAATATATATAATATAAATTGGGTATACATGTATGGTTATAGGGAAATTGGTAAAGTGTTCAATTGCCAACCGATGCTGCTTTAAGAGAGATTTTATCTTTTTGAAATTTGAGATATTTTAAAAAAATCAAAAAGTGGCATTTAAAAAAAAAATCTGTATTTTTATTTTTAAATATTTTTAAAATCTGTAAAAACATTAATAGGACAAATTTTTGAGGGCACGCATTCCTGCATTCAGTTTTAATTTTGACGTTTTGGTTCTAAAATACCTTCATCAACTTCTTTTTTTCTTATGGCGGCCATTTTGTTTTTTCGCCTAATTAAAAAGAACATTTTTTTATTTAAAATAATGCATAGCACTTCATAAAAATATTTTATTTTTTTGTTAAAAAAGGAGAAAGTTTATTTTTCGCTGAGTTGGCCATGACTATGAAGGGCATTTGCCGGACAAACAGTTACTATTAACTTCCTAACTATTGTTCTATTGATGCTTACAACTACCAACTTTTCTATACTTACTACTACTCACATAATTTATAAGTAACACAATAAACTACTTTTAACTGAAATATTAAGTTAAACTATTCAAAATGACGACCACTTTTATTAATTTAAAATTTTAAAAACAGTTCTAGTTACCTTGCGAATGTTGTTTTTATTAATATTATTTAAAATATCTCGAACTCGGGGATTCAAACTCGTACACTTTATTTTTAACATATCCCCAAAGATAAAAATCAAGGGGTGTAATATCTGGGGACCTACCTGGCCAATTTACAGGACTGCCGTTTGCGATAACTTTGTTGTTAAACGCTTGTGTAAGTAGATTTTTAACGTCCCGAGTATATGTGCGGGGCACCCTGTTGAAACCACACATCATTCAGTACTTGTTGGGTAATTCTTGACATTGCCTTACAAATTATTTTTAAAATTCTAATCGCCTTGAGTAGTCTTTATCTCTGAAACCTTGAACAATAGTATGCCTTTTTGGACGATATTTTTTTTGGGGTCCCTCTGAATGGTATTCTTTGGTATATGTATATCAGTTACAGCTATTCGGGTCGACGATGTCGGATTCGCATTAAAATGTCCTTTAATGTTATCACCACGGGCTTGATTGTCCTTCTAATAATTTATTGGCGTTGGTTTGTCAAAACTTTCACGAGTTTAAAGGTTCATGTCAAGCCTGGCGAATAGTCTTACACTTGGCTGTCGCCTCTCAGGATACAGTTCCAGATAACTGGCAGTGTGCAAGATTTGTATTCCTATTACATTTAATATGGCATTCTAATATGTCAAATTTTTCTTCATTGGTATATCGCATGGCCATTTTTGGAAATCAAAACTTAATCACAACAAAAATTACTAAATACAGACAAAATAAAAAGTGAAATTAAATGTTTATATCAATATTTTGCAGAGTTGTCGGTAAAATGACGCTGAAGCATTAGAGAATTGTTTAAACGTCAAATGGCCTTTGTAGTCATGGCCAACTTACCGAAAACGGAACTTTTGGTTTTTTGACATAAAAATAGATATTTTTATGAAGTACTATGCATTCTTTTAAAGGAAAAATTGTTCTTTTTATCTAAGCGAAAAAACAAAATGGTCGCCATAAGAAAAAAAGTTGATGATGGTATGGTAGAACTGAAATGCCAAAATTAAAAACTAAATGCAGGAATGCGTTGTCCTTTAAAAGTTGTCCCAATAATGTTTTTACAGATTTTAAAAATAATTTAAAATAAATAAAATACAACACTCTTTCGAAAATGCAACCTTTTAATTTTTTTCAAAATATCTCAAAACCGAAAAATGATAAATCGTTCTCAAAGCGGCATTGGAATGGCAACACTTTAACAAAAAATATTTTTATTGGTTCTCACCCACAGATTTAAAATATAATAACACTGTTCTGCACGAAAATCCTCTCCGCCAAACAAATACGTTATTTTGATAAGTTATACGTAATTTACCCTTACACTGACCTTTAAATTGTCATATTACGTTACAAAGTCCAGAGAGTACCAACAACATGCTCAAAGCAGGTGTAAGAATGTACCTCTGCGATATTTATCTGTCCATAGCATAATGGGTTACGCCGTTCCCAAGTCTACGTTTTCTCTTAGTCGAGGAAAATTGTGCACAATCTGGCAACACCAACCGCATGGTGTGTTTGGGGGTGTCCCCTATCTATGAAGTCTCAACCCCCTAGGGGTTCAAATAAAGGAGATACCCATTGAACCCCATGTAATTCCATATTTTACCATACACATAACATAGTCGTCGGAGGGACAGCTACTTATTGAAGGGCCCCTGTATACAAAAATCGTTTTCGATATTCTCGATTCCCAATGTTTTTAGAAAAAACTAGATGTTTGAAACGGGTATATAAGTAGCCAGTCGTTTGTCAGATGTGAGTATCAGTATTAGAGTATTCAGCAGTGGATATATGAGCGAAGCGATGCCGTTGCAATCCTGAGTGAACCGTTCGAACAGTTTTTGTAATATATGTGGTGAGGAGACACCAAAAGCTTGTGATCAAGACAAAACTTGGTCTCCTAAAAAATGCTCAAGAACCTGAGCAGGATAGGATACTCACACATCTATAAAGTTTGGAATCACAATGATTTGGCGGAAGCTTAAGAATGTTGTTACTTTTGCTTAACAAAAATTCTGGGATTTTCTAGTAAAAGCAAGCATAAAATAGTGTATCCTAATATCTCCTCAGCCATTAGACCTGTACCTCATGACTCTTCTAGTATACCTTTTCCTAAGCCTCTGGATAAATATGATGAACCAGATAATTTTGACTCGGAGACGCTAGAAGCCGATTCAAGTTTTGAGGAGAAAGTCGTTTTCGAATGTAGCAAACAACCACATTTTATATCTTAGGAAGAAGTCAGTGATCTAGTTCGTGATTTAGATCTTCCCAAAACAAAGGCACAACTGCATGATCTCGTTTGCAGCAGTGGAACCTTTTACAAAAAGGTGTGAAAATTTCCACGTTTTGGAACAGGCAGTCTATGCTAGCCGTATTTTTCTCAAAGAAAAATGACTTCGTTTACTGTCATGATATTCCAGGTTTACTGAATGAACTTTGCATTTCCTATGTACCTACCGATTATTACCGACCTATTTATTGACTCTTTGAACACAGGTCTAAAGACAGTTTTGTTGTTCAATGGAAACGAACGGCCATCAGTTCCTGTTGGTCATGCTGTAAATATGAAAGTAACATACTAGAACATGCGCATATTACGTTCCTTTATTTGAGACGGAAATTTCCGCGTATAAGTGAAGCAAAGCTTAAAGAAGGAATGTTCAAATACGCGAACTTTTTAAGAACCAAAATTTTAAAACTACACTTTTAAGAAAGGAAAAAGGGTCATGGGATATCTTGAAGAACTTACCCATTCTTATAAGGCCCTAGGTTGCAATATGTCACTTAAGCTGCATTTTCTTTACTTCCATTTAGAATTCTTCCCCGACAATGTGGGTGCAATTTCAGAGGAGCAGGGCAAGAGATTTCACCAGCAAATTGCTCAGGTGGAGAAACACTAGAGTGGAAAATGGACCCTAAATATGCTAGCGGACTACTGTTGGACCCTTAAACGTGAAACCGTTTCGGGCGAATACAAGCAAAAAATGACGACCAAATAAATTGTTTGATTGTTTTTGATACAAGAAGTCTATTTCGTAAAAAAGGGGTTTTGTTTTTTTTTTTTTTTTAATTTTTAAAAATTCGCAACTAGATCGCTTATAAATTGGGATTTTTATATTTTATATTCTCCCTTCTCTAAAAACTTGTGGATGATAGAGAAAAAAAGGGTGCATATTAGAATTTAGTACAACACAGTAGATGCAAAAAACCGGAGAAAAATTCGAAGAGCGACAAACAATTTCATAATGCAGAACAGTGTAATTAATTTGTTATAAAATACTTAATAAATTGACTTATAAATTTAAATTTTATAGGTGTTATAGCAAGAAATCCTAAAATGACTGCTATTAATTCCTGTATTGAAGTAGATTTAACTGGTCAAATAGTTTCGGATTCCATCGGCACTAGAATGTATTCGGGATTTGGCGGACAAGTTGATTTTATTAGAGGAGCAGCAGAAGGATTTGATGGAAAGGGAAAACCAATAATTGCTTTACCTTCCTCAACAAACAAGGGAGAAAGTAAAATTGTTCCAACAATTAAACCAGGTAAAATGAGAATGATGAGCATTTCGAATAAAACTACAAAAAGTATTTGATATAAAATTGCTTGGCCACACACCAAATTAAAAATAAGTAAACACTTTTATAACACATACTAAAAAATAGAGTTTCCACGATCCCCTAATATACGTGTATATTTTTTTTTTAAATACTTCTAAAACTAACTAACCTAAAAACTATTTTGAAAAGCTACAACTTATATTAGATATATCTATAGTTCACCGAAGCTTGGCAGATTTTTTACGGTTCTGCAACTGCTGCCAGATATATGAAATGCCGATACTAGGCTTGCTAAATACATTTTGGATGTTTAAAATTGCTACAGCTTTTTTAATTTTTTTTCCCAGTGGGTTTCTTAATAAATAATTTTTGCTTTTGATCATTGTATACGGTTTTGTATTGACCATGGATGTTGGCAACCCATGATTTCGACGTTTGACCTCGTTCCGTATGTTTTTTGTGTCCTTTAACTGTAATTTCGAGTGGCCTTTTTGTTTCACCAATGTTTAACTCACCACATTCACAGGTATTTTATTGGCTCCGTGCGCGATGACAACGACATCTGACGGCTGCATTAAATCATGCTTCAAAGCCATGGGAGAGGTAATTTTTCGTAAATATATAATTTACGAAAAATAAATAAATATTATAAGTAATGTTACACCTCTCCCATGGCTTTGAAGCATGATTTAATGCAGCCGCCAGCATATTAAACAGGTTGTTTAAAAATAATATTTTATTTTTAATTGATAAATAGTTTTTTTATTAACCTTAAACAAAAATCGGCAATTGGTCCGATAAGTGAAAAATCACCTGACATACTTACGAGTCTAGGGTTTTTCAATATACTTAACACTAATATTTACTTTACTTACTTGAAGGCTTTAAAACCATTTTCTCTATTCGCAATTACAGGAGACTACACAGACACTATTTAGTCTATTAAAAAACTTAAGGAAAAGGCAGGAACAAACGGTACACGGCAAGATACGATAAATTTTTGTTCTTGTTACGTCAAATTTGAAAGTTCTTCACTACTTACTTTTTTTTTTAACTGCATTTATCCATTTTGACCTTTTTTCTAATTTTCAACTAGCAGTTGGAAATGTATAAAATTTGCATTGACTGCCATTATTCTGACATTTAAGCATAGAACAAGTATTATGCATCATTTTTATCTAATAGTTTACATTTGAATCAAGCATGATTTAACGAAAAATTTGACCACAGCGAGTGCTGCAATCGATTCAGCTGCCCCCACCATATACTTTGCACCTTGCCAGTAGATACAGACATTATTTAAAACATTGTTGTCCGGTCTCGTCTTAGTAAAAATACTTCTTAGAGCGGTTTAGGATTCAAATGATGCTTTAATATTATACTTGTTCGCGGTCCTGCGGATCATTTCCGAACTTCGTTTATTTTAATGTTTTTCGATTGTTTTCTCAACCAGTCTCCCACTGTAACCGTTTTGCTTAAGATCCCTAGTTATATTAGTTATTTCTTTTTGCAGGGATTCCTTACTGTTACATAAGGTCGCTGCGCAGTTATATAGAGTACTTATGACCCCTTGTTTTATTCCATTAAAGCGATTAGAATTTTGGGGCAAATATTGACCGGTGTGGGTAGGTTTTCTCTATACCAAGGTTTATATATGCCCATTACACAGCCCCGAAAAAAAAGTGTTCAGACTTGTGGGTCGGACATATGTATTCCCATGTATTTTACGACGCTGAATCCGATCCCGAGTTCACAAATGGCCCTCCTCGTCTGGAATTGGTCCCACGGGCCAAAAGTGGCCTCTATAGGGCCTGAAAGATGGATTTCGGGATGAGTCGAGGTGCATTCTCAAATCAAAGCCGAATTTGTGGTCGAAAAGTTTATGGCCAACTAAAATTCTCCGTATGAGACTGGGGAAATGACCCCTTAGGGGCCGAAAAATCGTGTTTCGGGTGAAATGTTCGCAACATTTGCAACATTGGTATTTTTATGTACTTTTAAATTCTGAAACTCAATCTGTGCTCAAAAGGTATATTGAAAAACTGCAATGACCGGAAAAATGACCCTCAGGGGCCGGAAAATCGAGTTTTGGACGCCGCAATCGCAACAGAGGTATTTTTATGTACTTTTAAATTTTGGAGCTCAGACTGTATTCAAAAATTTTATGGTCAACTGCAATTCCCCGTTTGCAAACGCAATCGCAACAGTAGTATTTCCATGAAAAAATACCCATACGGGGTTGGAAAATTGAGTGATTTAAATATGTTTTTCTACTCTGCAAGTAGGTTTGAGGTAAAGAAGGTTCCATCACGCTCGGTTCAAGCCTTAATTCAAGAATTACTTCTGAGGGATAGTTTTCTCAGGTATCTAAAAGATTCCAAATGCCCGATCCACCGACTCCAATGCCTCTATTCTTTCCCAATGTATTTCTCTACATTCAATTTTCGAGCACAGTGTGGCTTCCAGAATTAAAAAGTACATAAAAATACCACTGCTGCGATTGCGGCGTCCGAAACATAATTTTCCGGCCCCTAAGGGGTCATTTTTCCAGTCCCAAACGGGGAATTCCAGTTGGCCATAAACTTTTCGAGCACAGTTCAAGTTTTAAAATTTAAAAGTACATAAAAATACCAATGTTGCGATTGCGGCATCCGAAACACGATTTTCCAGCCCCTAAGGGGTCATTTTTTCCGGTCCCAAACTTGGAGTGCTGCTCATAAACTTTTTGAGCACAGTCTGAGTTACATAATTTAAGTGTACATAAAAATACCACTGTTGCGATTGCGGTATCTGAAACACGATTTTTTGGCCCCTAGGGGCATTTTCCGGTCCCAGTCGGGAAATTCTAGTTGACCATAAGCTATTCGACCATAAATCCGGCTTTAGCTTGAGAATGCACCTTCGACCTCGTCTCATCCCGGAATCCATATTTCAGGCCCTATAAAGGCCATTTTTGACCCCTAAGGCCAATTCCAGACGTGAAGGGCTCTTTCTGAGCACGGGATCGGATTCAGCGTCGAAAAATACATGGGAATACATATTTCAGACCCACATTCTGAACACTTTTTTTGTGAGGCTGTGTTATCGTTTGTCTAGAACGTCGAGAAATGGTAAAGCCGAATTTTGCTCCTTTTCCATTGCGAATTTGAAACAAGGTCGTAGGCAGTTTCGATGTTTTATAGAAATAACACAGACACATTGCAAGGAAATCGGCTACAAGATATTTAAGATAATTACAAAAAACTTTTTTTTATTAACACCCTGTATCTTAGAGACTATGCATTTTCTGACCCATATTTATAAAAACTTTTTTTTAAATATTTTTCGATGAGGAATCACCCCCTGAAATGATACGGCATACATAACATGGGATCCTGGCCATCAAACTATTTTTTTTTTAATTTGAGCAAGTTGTTCTTCAGGTCAATAGGAACATCTTTTAAATAGGACATTCTTGTGTAGGCCTACAGAGTGACCCAAAAAAAAATACTGAGAAGTTAAAGCTCCCTGTTCCCTAATACTAATTTAAACGCCAAAAAAGTCTGACTTATCATCTAAATTCAACAAAAAAAATTTTACATACTTGCTTAGAGGTAAAAAAAGGGATACAGGGTGCTCCAGTATCGAAGAAATAAACATGTTTATGCCAAGTAATATGTTAATTTCTTGATATACTCGTATTTGTAGATATTTTTAGAATTTTTTACTTTTTTGCCAGTTTCCTGTGCTCCAAGACAAAAAAGCAAGCCAATTAAGCAAGCAATTTCCTTGCTAAGATACCTGGTGATGTAAATAATGTAGACATACATACATTTACCGAAGGTTTAAGTAAAGTTTACCAAAAGCATAAAATAAGGTGACTTGAGATTTAACGCCAAAGAAAATTTTATTTGGCGAATTTAAATTAAAATATTTTGGTTTATTGTTCCACATATACAGGGTTATTCAGAAAAAAATAAATATTTTTTTAGGTTTGTTCCCAGCATAACCTAAATACATGACATAAGTAGGTAAATAGTCTTAAAATCTGTACATTATTCTAATAATTTAAACGGTTTTCTAGCAGAGTTATAAGAAGATTAAGAAACATATGATTTAGAGCAGTAGTTTTTTTAATAGCCGCCATAGCCTACTTATATCACAGACTCACATCTACAAAGAAATCATAATAATGGGTGTTTAGGTTATTGAAGACACTTTAAACATAAAAATATGGTAACTTAAAGAAATAAAGATGATATAATTAACTAATTTTTAAGCTAATAATCATATAAATTAATAAATAACTTAATGAACAATATTAAATTGTTAATAAGTAATTTTACACCAGCAATTTTTTCCCGTCCCTGACCCAAGCTATTTCCGGTCTCGCCTATGCCATACCTCTTTCTGCTTAATATTAATTAAAAAAGTCTGGGTTACACTTAATGCTTCTTGGCTTTTAAAATTATAGTCTGTTCCTCATATTTGCGCAATGAATGAATATACCTGGCAAAGAATATAGCCACTCCCCAGGCTTAGTTAGTTATTTGAGAGTTCCTAAGTTTTGCTTTTTTTTATCTTGGGACAGTCCACGAAGGCTGATGCCTAAGTATTAACGTACCGTGGGTGTCTTAAGTGTGGTGAGAGAGAGTTTGTTCACACGGTACTTAAATATTTGGAGATTGGGAGGAGAGGAAAAAACTTCTGCGGGCAGCAGGTTCCATAGTCTTGACACTCTAGGGATGAAGGAACGAAGAAAGCGGGAAGTTCGGGGCCCCTCTAACTGAACTGTAAAAGGTTGCATAAAAGTTGCACTAAGTGTTGCTTTGCTGGGAGCTGCCAAAGAAGGAATTACAGAATTACAGCGACAGATCCCGTACAGCTCGACGGTGGCCAAGAAGAGGAAGCCTTTTGGTGAGCGTTGGATCATTAATAAGTCGAACGGCTCTTCTTTGAATGGTGCCCAGAATGCTAAGTGCACTAGGGAACGCCATTCCCCAGACATGAAAACAATATTCTAAAGAGGGTCTGATTTGGGATACATAACAGAGTGTACAGATTGGAAGAAGAGAACTATTTTCTGGCTCGGAAGAGGAATCCAAGCTTTTTTGAAGCTGCCGAGGCTATGGATGTAATGTGTTTGTGCCAGTTAAGGCTATTCTCAAAAGTAACGCCGACAAGATTAAACGACTCTTTGTTCTGCAGAACTTGGCCGCTCATATGTAAGGGATGAGCATTAGCAGACTTTTTTCGCGACAGCGAACATGGCTGTGTTTTCGAGGTATTAAACTGAACAAGATTTTTGGCGCCCCAATCCAAGATAAGTTTGAAGTCTTGTGAAAGAGATATCTGCATTGACCTGCGCTTGTTTTTCAGATCAGAATTACATGGTGGCTTAAGAAATTGAATACTAGAGTGGAGGGTACTATCGTCAGCAAAACTATGAATGGGATTGATTGTGGAAGAGAGAAGATCGTTAATGTGTAGAAGAAACAGCGTGGGTGCCAGCACTAAGCCCTGGGGCACCCTAGCATTAATTTGGCAGAAGCTGGAAGAATGACCATCTACACTAACTGATATACGTCGATTAGAAAGGAAACTGGAAAGCCAAGAGGAAAGCTTAGGTGGAAGACCGTAAGAAGGAAGTTTGTTGAGAAGCCCATCATGCCAGACCTGATTGAAAGCTTTGGATATGTCAAGAGCAACGATCTGGGATTCACCAAGAAACTCAAGGAACTTGTTCCAGTTGTGTGAGACAAAGGAAAGAAGATCAGCTGTGGATCTACTGTGACGGAATCCATACTGTCTGTCACGTAAGATCTTATGTTTCTCCAGATACTTTAAGATTTGGGAATTAATGAATTTTTCCATCACTTTGCAAACAAGAATTTTTCCATCACTTTGCAAACAGATAGAAGATATATAGGTCTATAGTTAGAAGGGGGAGTTTTGGATCCTTTTTTGGGGACAGGTAGCACATGTGCAGCTTTCCAACTCTCCGGGAAAATGCCCGTGTCGTAAGAGATTCGAAAGAGGCGAGTTAGGATAGGTTCAAGCTCGGGAGCACATTTTTTTAAGACGATTGCTGGTATGCCATCCAACCCACACGATTTTTTAGTATTAAGAGAAGAAAGAATACGCTTGATCTGTTTGACTTTAAAAATTATATCGGACATTTTATGAGAAACAGGGACAACTGTTGGAGAGAAAGATAAATATATCAAGCGTAGAATTGGCAGCAAATTGTTTGGCAAATAGTTCGGCTTTTCCTTTGGAGGTAGAGACAATTCCATCTTCAGAGATTAGGCGTGAAAAAGAATTTGTGCAAAAGTTTTGACTAATATTTTTGGCAAAGGACCAGAAAGCTTTACTGCCATTTGAGCAAGAGAGAACTTTATCTTTTATCCTATTGTTAAAACGGTCTTTTGCTTCTGAGATGGTTTGATTATACTGATTTCTTGCTTCGATGCTAGCCTGTCGATTTTAGGGAGTGGGGTTTTGAAGAAACTTTTTGTGGGCTTGAATTTTTAAAAGTCTGGCTTTGTCACAGAATTTAGAAAACCACGGTTTGTGATTTGAAGTTATGGGGTTCTTTTTAGTGTGGGGAATATAGGTCTCAATGCCTAGTTGAATTGTTTCAGTAATTTGTTTACATATTTCGGAAGGATCGAAAGTAGAAAAGCAGGTAGGATCCCAAGGGTAGCTGGCAAAGAAATCTCTCAGACCATCCCAGTCGGCCGAATTGTAGTGCCAGACGGTGACCAAACCATGATCAGAGCGACCGAGGGACGAAAGTGTTTATTCTTTAAGCTTAAATGCTAATCACTTCAAACGTCAGTACTACCGTTTAAACAAAGCTTTAGAAGTATAAAAATATAAAAAAATACCATCAGGTGAACTTCGGGTGGGTACTATGCATACAGATATCAGTTTTTTTTTAAGATTTTGCCGATTCTAGTTGATTGTGTTGTATTATTAAATAAAAAATAGGTTTTAGTATTTTACTTTTTCTTTATTTTAGGTGCCGGTGTGGTAACTACGAGGGCTCATGCACATTATGTTGTTACCGAATATGGCATTGCATATTTATTTGGAAAATCATTAAGACAAAGAGCTCATGCATTAATTAACATTGCTCATCCAGACCATAGAGAAGCTCTAGAGAAAGCAGCGTTTGAACGTCTTAAGGTTATGCCATCAGCTTGATTAGTCGATTAAACCGTGGTATTTTAAAACATGAGTGTATTTTTTTACTAAAAAGCCTACAGTTACTACAATGCCTAATGAGAATTAAGGTAGAAATTAAAAAAAAAAGCATTAATTCTTCATTAGTTTTGGGTTTAAACCATATATATATATATATATATATATATATATATATATATATATATATATATATATATATATATATATATATATATATATATATATATATATATATATATATATATATATATATATATATATATATATATATATATATATATATATATATATATATATATATATATATATATATATATATATATATATATATATATATATATATATATATATATATATATATATATATATATATATATATATATATATATATATATATATATATATATATATATATATATATATATATATATATATATATATATATATATATATATATATATATATATATATATATATATATATATATATATATATATATATATATATATATATATATATATATATATATATATATATATATATTAAATTTATATATTTACATAAAGATAATAAATTATTTAAGTATACATGCATTGCATTTTATTTTTAAAATGTCAAATTATCAAATAAAGCTTTTAGATGTAATAAGCAAATCTAGTTTTTTAATCTGTGGACAGTCCACAAACGCTAAAGGCAGTTTATTACCACAAGGCTTAAATGATTTGGAGACTTGGAGGTGAAGAAAAAAGCTCTACAGGCTGAAGATTCCACAGCCTGTAGATGCATGAAAGTGGCACTTTGTGTAACTCTATTGGGAGCCGATAGAGATAGAATAATATTGGGTAATTCCTCACAGCAGGTCTGCCTATAAAGAAGTGACAAGTGTCCCACAACTCGTCAGTGGGCAAGATAAGGAAGCTTTCTTGTAAGAGTGGGGTCATTAATAGGGCGAACTGCCCTTCTTTAAATGGAATCAAGAATGCTAAGAATTGTGGAAGACGTCAGATATGGGAACTATACTCCCGACAGAGTCGGATTTTGGATATATAGAGTATACAATTATTCATTTACCCCCACTCATACAGGGTTTGTCGGGAGGTACGGACCAAATTGTAGGAGTGCATTGTAAATGTAAAAATAATTAATTTAAAATAATATATTTTTTTTGCCGTTATATAAGAAAGTTATTAATAAATCATGGCAGAAACGGGATTCCTTCGCAGACGAAGCAAAATTATTTAGAAGATAATTGCGGTACTTTAAAACATTTATTAAAAGAACAGCAATATTAATCTAGAAACTTTTGTTCGTTTGTAATTACCCTATAATTTAAAAATAAATGAAATTTGAATAAGAATATAAGAGTTTTTTTTAAATTATTTTCACGTTTACAATCCACTCCTGGGTTTAGTCCATTTCTCCCGACTCACTTTTTATTGTTCAAAAGAAGTTTACATGCAATACACTGAAATGGAGACAATGTTTGGTAAGCGCGGAAAAAAAATATAATTTAATATAATAAATTTATGCTCCTATAAAATTTAAACATTGTTCGTTTTTAAGGACATTAAAAAACAAAAACATTTAACCCTATATCTTCTTTATGGTTAGTTCTGGTAAGCATAGGTAGTAGTACATTTAAAAAAGGAAACGATTATGTAACAAATTTAATTAATTTATTTGTTAGTATTGGAAGTTTTGTTTTGTTAAAAGTTTTGTTATAAATTTTCACAAAAATGACATATATTTATAATAATCATTGTTTTATTTAGTTTTCTCTCGCATAATTGAACGATTTATCAAGCGAAACATTTCACAACCGATGCTTTTAACTTCATTAAGTCTATCGGCAGATTAAATCTCGGCTGCAATCGCGGAGTGAAATGATTGACCGTCCCAGTACGAGGGCTGACCGTTAATAACGTGGAGATTTCATACAGTATAATTTGTTTTAAATATTTGTTTTCTTTTAAGTTTACACTTATATTTTTTTAAAAAATACCATAATTTTATGTATAAGTATATATTTATTTAATATATTTATAGATATTTTATAAATAAAATGTAAACATTTTTAAAAATTTTTGTCTGGGAGGGTGGACAGTCTTTCTTTACGAGTCGCCACTGCTCTTTGACCTCTAAAATAGTTTGATTGCATTGGTTTCCTGCATCAACGCTAGCTCAATCTTTCTCAGGACTGGGATTTTTTTTTATTTTCACTTTTTGTAAATTTAAATTTTTTAAAATCTGGCTTTGTCACATGATTTAAAAAACCATAATTTGTGATTTGGAGATTTGGGCTTCTTTTTTCTATGACCTATGACTTATGGGAACAAATTTGTTTATAATTTTTGGTACGATTTCCAGGGTAGTTGGTAAAAAATCCCTACCTACCAGCTAATTGCCATCGTGGATGGCAATTAGCTGGGAATCTACCTCCGCAAATTGTAGTCAAGTTGTCAAGTACAAAGTTGTAGAAAAATTGGTAGTAAATTTCTTACAACTTTAGGACAATGTCGGCTACAAAAAGTTACGGTGCAAGTTATTGTCGGTAAATTGTATGGTATTTGACTACAAGTGTTGCTGATTATTTCCATGCCATTTGCGGTGGTAGATTCTCAATAACTTGTAGGCAAACTTGACTCAGTAACGAATTGTCGTTAACTTAACGTCAAATTGGTAACAACTACTGGGGATGATCTGAGCAACCAAGGGGAGCAATAACTGATTCGTGGAGTTCCGTCTTGGAAGTAAGGAGAAGATCTTATGGGTTTGAATTATGATCGGGAATCCTAGAGAAGTATGTCGGTTTCATAATAAGATTGGTGGAAGAGTTAATGACTGTAAAGTTTTCAGCAGTTCTGACCTGAGGGTCAGTTTTTGTAGATATTAAACAGTCCTTATTATAAACATTCAAATTACCAAGAATAATTACTTTGGCCAATGGAAACTGAAAAATGATATTGTCAATCTTTATTGAAAGGAATAGTAGTGTGTGGACAGGAAAAAGGTTTTTGACCTCCTAATTTTTTTGGACAGTCTCAATTTTTATGTAAATTTGGAAT
Source organism: Listronotus oregonensis (assembly GCA_019359885.1). Taxonomy (NCBI): domain Eukaryota; kingdom Metazoa; phylum Arthropoda; class Insecta; order Coleoptera; family Curculionidae; genus Listronotus; species Listronotus oregonensis. The sequence goes on along the minus strand of JAHBCN010001833.1, from coordinate 52,160 downwards.
TAAGTTGGTTTTACCCTCTAAATCAAAGTTAAATTATTCTTAAAGTGTGCTTTTTATTTTAAGGGGGTAAAAACCATCCCTTATTCTAAAAAAATTAAAAACCATTGAAACAGGCACTATGTAAATTAAAATCATAGCTAAATATGTAGAATAATTATATTTTTATGTTGATTTATAACATACTTTTTATTTGTAATGTTTTAACCTTTAAAAATCACCCTAAATAACGAAATTACAAAAAAATATGTTTTTTTTCAACTTAAAATTATTTAATGACGCTTATATTGTGGAAAAAACTAATTTTAATAGTTTACGCTATATTACATATTTAACTACAATAACTAGGTCCTTTAATAACCACCCCTCATGGGATTTACAAAAAAAAAGACAAATTAAAATAATTGATATAGTCCCGAAAATGAAGCTCAAAAAATGGTAAAACCTCGCAATTTCTTTGTCCAGCATTAATTTGTATAAAAATTTGAAATTAGGCTTATCTTATTCTCTACTTGAAGTTCTATATCATGCCGAAGGGCGCTGTTTGTTTTTTGAGGATGAAAACTACCCCAAGTTGTCAAATCTTATAAAATAACATTTTAAATCTTAAGATGGGTAAGTTTGGTTTGAATTAGTTAAATAATGCATTGTAATACAATTTCAAAATGTCAACCCTTAAAAATCAACCCTTGTTAGAGCTTAAAGTAAAAAAAAAAATATTTACCGAAAAAAATTATTAATTTATCATACTGATTTAATTTTAGAATTTTGTTGCTTAAAATATGTACTAATTTTATTTTGCAACTTTTAAACCCTAATAAATTAACCCCCATTATAGCTTAATTAAAAAAAAAAAGATTGACCAAAAAAAAATTAATAGCTTGACAGATTTATTAATTAAAAGTATTACTGCCTGAAATATTACCAATTTTATTATTTTGTAAATTTTCAATCCTTAAAAACCACCGCTTACAACATGGCAATTCTTATAAAGTAATTTAATAGATATAAATAGAAAAAAAAAAAGTAGAAAAACATATAAAAATTATACCAGTAAAAGTATAACGAATGCCGATTATGCATATTATCATGCTCCGAAGTGGGCCATTCGAATTTAGCGAAAAAAAAATTGATTGTTTTTTTTTAAACATAGCTCCTTTACTTTTAATGAAAGTTTTTTCAAAAATAATTTTGTAGAGTTTTTTAAGAGCTACAAGGCTATGTGAATTCAGTCCCATAGTTTTGAAATGGAATGAGTTATTGTACAGGTAATCTAAGCAAAAGAAAAATCTTTGTAATTAAAAAAGCTAAAATTCGGTACTTTATTATTTTTTTGTCAGTTTTTTTTGTGTTATTTTAAAGAAAAGGCATCTTCTTACGACATTGCGGAGAATCGGTTTTCACTTTAAGCTCAAATTTTTCTAAAATTAAGCGTTTTAAATAGGTCAAACTTTTAGAATGTATTAATAATACATAATATATTAAAGAATTGCAGAAGGATTAAGATTAATTTTTATTAGATGGGTAATTAGGGGGTTGTTTTCACTGATTTTTTCGTAAAAAAAGTAGTGACCTACCTGATTTTTTATCATAACACACTCAATTTTTATGCCAGAGATTTTTTTTCTTCAAAAAAAGGTCCAATTTTATACTTACGCAAAGCTTTCCCGCCATTTGACTTTGAATCTTTCAAATTTAGTAAAAGTTTTTTTATTTTTTTATAAGCTACAATTTTGCTCTCTATGATTTTTTGATAAAATTCATATTTTTGGAGTTATTCGCGAATGACTCGAAAAATATTAATTTTACGAAAATTAATAAAACATTTTTTACTTAGAATAACTTTTTTCATCGATTCCTGTAGTTAAAATGTAATAAAAAAATTCCCACCATGATATAAACTTTGATCTTTAGGCTATTCCCTACCTTTTGTAAAAATTTCAGGTGAATCCATGTAAAACAAAAAAATTCCGAGCCAAAATGCTTCATTCCCTGTACTAGAAGTCGGAAAACTCGATGTGGACCGGTATATACAGAAAATAAATTTGGTAGGAGACCTAAAGGATTTCGGGCCTACCTGATTCTAGGTTAGACACTTTAGAACAAGTAAGATCGTTGCAAGAGTATGTACAAAAGGAGCTGGTTGGTTAACGTTTTAAAGCTGATAGGAGTTTCGGTTAGTAAAAGAATGTGGGGTTTAGATGATTGAAGGTTATGGTGAAGGGAGTTTAGATTGGAGTTGACCCAAATATATTAGCAGATATTAAACTTTTCCATGGTGGACAAACCATGAGCACCCCTTACCGAAGATCCAACTAAAGGAGTATTTTACCTTTACTCTTGGGTGAGACATCGCCATTTTTTCTAATTAAAAGAGAGGGGAAGAAAAAGAAAACTGACATTCGCCCAGAACCTAAAACACCTCTTAAGGCTTCAGGTGTTCTTTAAAGGGTATATAGGGTAATACCGCCTCAAGCGAGGAAAAGCTCCTCTACCACCTATAATTTAATTGAAAATGAGTTAAAGAATCCGTTTTGGTTTCAGCATTTTGTTACTGTTTACTAAAACTACAAGAGATAGAACCAATCTGATGGCAAGTTGTCGACTTCGATTTTTGAAACTGCAACGATAAAAAAAAGCGGTAACTTGATTTGTGTCGGAGATACAGGGCATTTTTCAAATTTTGACGATATGAGTACACCTCTGTATCTTGTTTGTTAGTAAATATAGGAAAAATGGTAAATTGCATTTTTGTGTAGAATTTTACGTAAAATTCAGTGACGTACCTTATTATTTTTTATCGGTTACAGTTTTAACGATATAACCCGATTACCCGGTTAAATAGGACACCCTGTATATTATTTGGCAGTTTGTTTCCCCATAAAATTACCTATTTACTGATATTATACACTTTATATTTATTTTTAAACAAATTGATTATTTGTAAAAAAGTTTATGGAAAACCTCATAAATTTTGCACATCTAGTATACAATTAATAGCCTAAGAGCCAGTGGCCGGCTATCTGTATGTATTTGACCAAATCTGGATTTTTACACAGTGAGTCTTCTGTACCTACCATACATGGAGTGGAGACTAAGCCCAGCGTGGCTGTCGCTTCTGGTAATCAGGTGGGACAGGTATCGAAATTTGACTGATTTTAAATGTATTTAAGTACGTCTGCCATTTGGAAATTAAAAAATATATTAGTAATATTATCAAAAAATAACAATGGCAGACCATTATTGCGCGTCTAACATCGTGGCACACAATTTTGAAGGCACCAGAAAATACGAAATTTTAATGTAATTGACCAGGTCTACCATTAATACAGTTTGCCTTCGTAAGTTGGCGGCATATGGGAATTCTTTTTATTATTAGGTTTACGAACACAAAATATTCCTTATAAAAAGTTCTGCATTTTCCAAATCCTTAAATGCAACCATACGATGTTAAAATTTATCAGTCGTATACACGAGGTTTAACATTTTTTTTGTCCAGGGTAAAGCACTTTTACTTTTGACAATATCGAAAATTATTATAAAAAAAGATGTTAAGAAATAACTTTTAAATATTCAACATTGTATATTTACATTTAAAATATTTGGCTCTGTTAAGGATTGCTTGGGTTCTTCGTGTCTTTGTATTGTATGAAAGCTTAGTCAATATGGGTTCTACGTTACAGTCTCGATATTTGATGAGGTCTCTTAAACTGCAGAGTATGGTGCATCTTTTGTTTCTCAGTGGTTCATATGCTTTGGTGGTCTTGAAGGTCTCCTTCCCGTAGAGGCGTTCAATGTTAGTTCGTAGAGTTTCACGGATAAATGAAGGTGAATTGTTTTTAATCCGGGGGTATACCCATTTGTCATTTAAGTTCCTTGCGGAATATTGCAGACGTTTCACCAAGATCGCACTTGGCATTTTCAATGTTGTCTAACTGGTGTCAGAAGATTGACTGAGGTTATCTTTTGCAGTGGTCCCTTTTATACGGTTCCCTGACGCAAGACATTGCCTTAAAAACGCATACTTCAGGTTTAACTCCCAAATCTACCGCCAAACAGATGGAACAGCAATGGGATCTTTCCTCTCGCCAGCAGTAGCCAACATTTTCATGATCTAATTTGAGAAGAAAGCTATCGATTCAGCTAACCTAAAGCCAAAACTATGGTTCAGATACGTTGATGACGTATTTGTCGTATGGCCCTTCGAAAAGGAAACTCTACTTGGCGTCCTAGATCATTTAAATTCCATTCACCAGAGGATAAAGTTTACAATGAAATTTGAAGACAACAATCAACTACCATTCCTAGATGTACTCGTCACTAGGACCCAAAATGGCGAGTTACAACATACTGTGTATAGAAAACCCACCCTCACCAACAGTTACCTAAACGCCGATTCCCACCACCATCCATCGCAAATACAAGAAGTCGCCAATACATTAATTTCGAGATCAATCATATTGACTAACGACAACAACAGAGAGGAAGAACTTCACAATATAACACATGTTCTCAAACAGAACGGCTATAAACCACAAAAAGGGGTTCTTGTGCGAGTTTTCTTAATAACCAACGACAGAAGATGACTCGAGCGGGATAGTCTGCCGGAGCAAGAGCTTGTACCCTTTGGATGCGATATGGATACAGGAGTTGAGAATGAAGAGTCATCCACACAGAATGGCGACTCACGTTTTCCCGCACTGCAATTCTCCTTACCGATATCCCCGGATCTTCCTCTACATGTGCTAAAATGCGCTCCTCAACATCAGGTGTACGTACCGTCAAATTACGGCCACGGTCTTGGTTTCTAGGTTCAAATGAACCTGTATCTCTTAGGCGCTGATGAATTCTCGCAAATATCCGGTGAGAAGGTGCCCTGCGATTTGGATATTTTTGGACATACAAGCGTTTAGCTAAAAGACCGTTTCCATTCGCTCTTCCATAAATAAAATGCATATCTGCCAATTCACTCACAGTGTATTCCATAATTTGTCAAATTTTACGTTTACACACACTTCAACAACAATAAACTGACAAAAATACTTGTGAACCAGAACATGTTTTTTGCGTACATGCGAAATAAATACAGTGATAAGACCGCATACCTTCAATGAATCAAATAAATATGCATTAAATAAGGAATTTTAGTATTTGGTTTATTTCGTTTTTTAAAGCAATAAGAAGCAACCCATCAGAGCAAACTCTTTGCCTTCAATTTTCTCGAAAACCATCGCTCTGGGCGATGTGCAACAAGAGTACCTTTTTGGTAGGAAAAAGTATGTAGTTTTCAAAAAATGAACCCACGTTGCGAAAAAAATATCCTGAAAAAGTTATTCACGAAACAACCCCCTACCCTTGCAAAAACTACCCTTTCCGATTTTCCAAATAATTTTTCAGTATCACCATTTGATTTAGAGTCAAAATTTATGGCAGAGGATTTTTTTTCGAAATCTTATCTCGTTTTTTAAGCCTATAATTTCAAAAAAACCGTTTTTTAAATTCACCCTTTCAGTGCCCCTAACTCCCTTAATATGCATTTTCCGCCCTATACTTATATGAACTTTTTTTACTATTTTTAGGAGTACTATCACCCCCCAATTTTTACACCATTTCAATGACACCCTGTATATATATATATATATATATATATATATATATATATATATATATATATATATATATATATATATATATATATATATATATATATATATATATATATATATATATATATATATATATATATATATATATATATATATATATATATATATATACATATATATCCTGTCTTTACGGGGCCCATACTTGATCCGAAGTGTACTCTCTCTAGCCCGATTTTACCTTCATACCTTCCGGCTCAGGAACGTATCGCACTGTATATCAAGTTAGAATGACTGGAAATGGTCTAATATGCGTGTAGACAAATTTTCGAATTGCCTTAAAAATGACCGCATACAGTTTAGTTAGTGGGATCTGCCATGTGAGGGCGCCTCAGTCGGTCTCGTATATACGTATAAAAAAATCATACAAACCGTACCTTTATGATCCCAGAATTTGGCAACACTGCTGGGCTTAGTAGGGACAAGATTGTTTATGATTTAATATAAAATAAATATACGTAAATTATTAGTGATAAGCATTATATTTCAGGGACTGTATATTTTTATTTAAAAAAAAAAACTCCCAAATTAAAAAGGGTAATTTACGAAAGGCCTTGGCGCTTAAGAGGGGGTAATCGGCCTTTTTACTTTTTGAAATCTTACCCAGCTTAGCTTCTTAAGAATAAAAAAACGTGCTTCTTTCTGTTTTTTTTTTTTTAATTTACGTAGGTGCTTTAGAAAGTGTTGTATTAAATCAAAGATATTTTGTGTTTTTCTAATATTTAGCCACATAAAAAGATTTTTGAGTTTTGCTTGCGTCAAATTAAAGGTCTCTAAAGAGCGGATAAAGCACAATTTTTTTTAATTTTGGCGAGAAATTTAATTTTTTTTTGCTTAAAATTTTTTAAATATTTTTTAACAAAGCTTATTGTTCCACGTTATGATGAAAAAATATATGTGATGTGTCTTTAGTAGATCTAGCTTCATGAATTAATAAGGGGTCAAAAAATTTGAAATCTATTTTTTTCGAATTTTTTTTAGAAATAAGTTTTATTTTTTGTTTTTCTAAAGAATAGATGTTTTAAATACCTTTTGAATTAAAAAGATTTAAGATAAACTGGGAAAGACGGTTTTTTAAAACAACACGGCACTTTTCAATGGAAAATGGGTTTTGGCCAATTGTTTTGAAACCTTGCAGCAAAACAATTGGTTAAAATCAATTTTTCATAAGAAAAATCTCCAGGGACCTTTAAGATTTTGGGGGAAATTGTGAGAGTTTTCGGTTTTTGTGTCCGTGTGAGACTTTTGATAGGCGTGTTGAAAACTATCACTATGCAAATTTTGAAAACAATTGTCAAAACCCATTTTCCATGAAAAAATTGCGGGGGTACTTTGCCTCTACTTTGAAGTAATATTCAAAAATTTTGAAAAAATTCGGGAAGCTAGATCTACTAAAAAAACATCACATATATATTTTTTTTATCTTAAGGTTGATCAAAAAGCTTTGTTAAAAAATATTTAAAATATTTAAAGCATAAAAAATTGATTTTTCCGCCAAGAAGGTTTGAAAAAAATTGTGCTTTTTCCGAGCTTCGAAGACTTTGAATTTGGCGCAAAAGCAAAACAAAAAAATCTTTTAATGCGGCTGAGACATTAGAAAAAACAAAAATCTTCATGATTCGATTAAACACTTTCTAAAGCACCTACGTAAAAAAATAAGGAAAAAGCACGTCTTTTTATTCTCATCAAGCCTAGCTGGGTAAGATTTCAAAAAGTGAAAAGGCCAATTACCACTCTTATGCGCCAAGGCCCTTTATTAGTAACTTCTATATGGTTTTAAAAAATATTGAGAAAAATTGAGAAATTTTGAGTGGTAATATGTATAGTGAAAAAAAATACATCAAGTTAGTGACGATATACAGGGTACTTAAAAATTACGAAAAAGCTACTTAACCTTACCGAAAATAGTAGGAATGAACTCTTTTAAACCTGTCAGGATAAAATGTTTTAAATTTAAAACAAAAAAATAACAAACTCTTTTCAAATCTCACAAAACTTTATGGCCTATATTTTAGAACTTGTTTAGTCTCTCTCTTTAAAAATAATTAATGTTAACATTTTTTTATATTATCAAGTAACAAGTTTATAATTATTATGCACATTGCTTATCTCCTGTAAAATTATTACATGATTTTTACGTATATTTTGATCCCTAATTAACGTTTTTATAACAGGTAGAAAAATATTTTAAATGCTGTTGTAGGATTTTTCGTGAACCGCTGGAGACTTTAAACATAACAAAGAAGCAGGTTTATTGGAACACCCTGTATACTTTTTGTAATTTGATAATTTTTTTTTATTGGCCTCAAATATGTGTGCTCTATTTGACATCTTTATCAAAAATGTAAATTAAATTTATCACTAAAGTAAAAAAGATGATAAATTTGCAATAAGCAAGTATCTATTAGTTTACAGAAAAATACAGTTTCTCTAGAAAACATGCAAGTTTTTGATTTTTTAATATATTTGCGATGCTTTTTTCTGTATATTGATAAAAGTACCTGTCGGGTTTCCAAAAACCCTACAACTTTTGTATCTAAACTTTTTTAATCTAATCTAATAATATCGCTGGTTAATTATTAAATTATAGCAATAACCCTTTATTTAAAAATTAGTTATTAAAGTATTTAATATACATTAGGGTTTAAAAAATATGTTTTTTTATGTGACTCTTTGATAAACACTGTATACATGTTAACATAAAATCTTTTTTTCAGTAGTAATTATCTTATTGATTAATTGTTCTGTTCCATTTTTCTGGTTTCAAAGGCATTAAAAACATATACATAATTAAAAATTATATTATTGCAAGGATTTTTTTGATCACAACTATATAAGAAAGCTTTTCTTTGTAACCATGATAGCCCTTTAAATACATTTTTATGAAGTTCCATAAATTGAACTTCACTCTGTCGAAGGAAATAAGAAAGGTAAATTTCAAAATAACCTATTATTATTTGTTTTTGTTGTTTGGTATACCTATATCTTTTAATCTTCTTTTTTTACCTTTTACAAATAATGAATCTAGAAGAAAGAGCAATAGATAAATGATTTGAAAACTTATTTAAGTTTAAATCAGATGATGAAAAATTAAAACTAGCATCTTTTTGCTTAGTCATGTTGCATTTTTATTAAAAAAAAAGTTTACTTAGTCATGTTATTTTATTATCTCTGCAACTAGTTTTTAATTTTTCTAAAAAGCTATAATAGGTCTTCTTGGTATGCCCCATAAATGAGGCAAATTGCACTTTTTCTGCCGCGGAAATGTTTAACACTTGTAGGACAGTTGCAATGTGTTTGCGAAGTTTAATCCAAGTAAAAATAGCAATATTGCTGACATCTGAATCATGTGCTAACTTTTTAAAGATATGATATTCACTTAAAGATTTATTTGCTTTAAGGGGATTTGCAATCATGTGCATATTGAACCTAGGAACACATTCTTTTCTAAATTTTAAAAGAATCTTCAATAAATCTTTAGTATTTTTAGGAAACAAAATTGCTACTTCGCGAGTACCTGTTCTACCTGTGACAATTCTTTTAAAACTTTTTAAAAACAATCTTTTTGATTCTTTTAAGGATTTTAAGAATTCTATATTTTACTGTAAAGTACTCCTAAAGTATTCTTTCACTGTCAAAAATCAAAAATCAAGCTTCTACGCGTTTCCTGTTATGCAGAATTATAAGGAAAAAAGGCATTCTGATAATTTTCGATAGTTTTAATTTAAATTTATGCCATTTTTTAGGAGTTCGTAGATTTCTTTAGTAAATAATCTTATAGTAATTCGTAGGTGTAGAGATGGAACGCTGTTAGAACAACACCGATACGTCACGGTTTTATATCAGTTTGCCGTATGAGACCGTGACGTATCGGTGTTGTTCTTACAGCGTTCGATCTCTACACTGAGAAACAAGTAGGAATAAACAAAAAAAAAAATGGAGAAGTTGTTTTTCCGAAACTTCCTTCGCTAATACAAAACACACTCTGGAGCAAAATTTTGTAGATTAAATTTGACCAGTAAATATATATATATATATATATATATATATATATATATATATATATATATATATATATATATATATATATATATATATATATATATATATATATATATATATATATATATATATATATATATATATATATATATATATATATATATATATATATATTATTTGAAAATAATAATCGCGCATAATAGGGAATTCAATGTTAATTTTTAGCCATCTGAAAATCCAATCTACCAGTGTACGTTTCAATATAACGTCGCGATGAACTAGAATTAATTTAACTGTTCGACTGTACCCTACTCCGCGATTTGGTTCGATTTGATACAAAATCAAATAGTTTTGGACATTTTCGACAGTATTAAAACGAGATCGGATGGGTGTACGTTGAATCAACAAAAATAGAATTTTTAAACGATAATTTGTTGAAAAATTATCACAAAAATTTAAAAAAGATTTTTTTGTCTTTTTATCACATTGGCTTAAAAAAATCAAAAAATAAATAAAAAGAAAATTCCAATAATAAACACAACGATAATTTTAAAACAGAAAATAAAAATAACTCTAAAGAACTAAAACTTATTTTAATAAGGGTTTGAATAATCCACCATTTTTTGCAACAATACCCAAACCTATTTAGAGAGGTTGTCTCATATTTCTGAGCCGTTCAGGTGTAATTTGACCAGAAAGTTGAATTATTTTTTCCCTTATTTCAACAAGGTTTCTAGCTCTTTCAAAACTCTGCCGATACACATTTTTGTTGTAAATATCCGAAAAAAAAATTATTTGGGGATGCCCGCAAGCAAATGAACGAGAGCTCTGCGAGCCACCGGCAAATCCCACTAGCCAAACTAAAGCGCAAAGTGGTGACGTTTCCAGTCGAACAGCTAAATTAATTATAATTCATCGCGACGTTCTATTGAAACGTACACTGGTAGAATTGGATTCTCAGATGCCTAAAAATTAACATTGATTTCCCTATTATGCGCGAATTATTTTCCAATACTTTTATGTTTTTTTTTATATATATATATATATATATATATATATATATATATATATATATATATATATATATATATATATATATATATATATATATATAATATATATATATATATATATAATATATATATATATATATATATATATATATATATATATATATATATATATATATATATATATATATATATATATATAAAATATATATATATATATCAGACATAAGTATTGCAACAAATTGATAATTCAAAAATCTGTATAATATTTAACGCATACTCGAGAGCTTAAACATTACAATGACATTGTTTTTCGAGTTGGCCGTGATCACATCTGACACAACAAAACACTATTCCGTCGACATTTACGATTTTAGACTGTGATGTTTATTAGTGTTCTGTTTTTTAAGCGTCAAAAGTGTTGCAACAAACATATTTTATTGCGTTTGTAGAGTAGTTTTAGGAGTTAATCCAAGTTTGTATCTTAGAATTTGTTAACGCCGGTTCAGACAAGTATTTCTGGAAATGGGAAAAGGAATTGCTACATCAAAAAATTTAAGGTCCCGAGTTTTAAGAGCTTATCAGAATAAAGAAAAACAAGCTGCTATTGCTCAAAGGTTTTCGTTAATTCCCAGTACGGTGTCACGGATAATCTCATATTTTAATGAAATACATCATTTAGATACTATTCACAAGTCAGGTAGGCCAAGAAAATGCACACGGAGACAGGTTGATCAAAAACATTTCTCAAAACGATCTGTGGAAGTCAGGTCCTCAGATTAAAGCCGAAATACCCCATATAGACATTTCCTGCCGAACTATTCAAAGAAGATTAGTGCAGACTCGGTTATATAGTAGAAGACCAGCGAAAAACCTCTTAATTTCTACAAGAAATAGAGCTGCTAGACTTGCATTCGCACGAAGGCATATCAACTGGACTGCTGCTGATTGCAGAAAGGTTCTTTTTAGTGATGAGAAACGATACAATATTTTTAATTCAGATGAAATGAGACGAGTTAGAAGACATGTAAATCAACGTTTTAATCCTAAGTATGTAACGCCAATAGTAAAGCATGGTAAAGTTAGTGTTGTGTTATGGGCTTGCTTTTCCTCTGGGAGGGTTGGACCACTACACTTTATCGATGGAGTAATGGACAGGTTCATGTACAAAAACATAACAACAGGATAATGATCCGAAACAAACTTCTAATCATGTGCGGCAATGGTTCAGGCAGAACAATATTCAAGTTTTAGACTAGCCTGCGCAATCTCCCGACTTAGACCCCATCGAAAACCTATGGAAGGAAGTAGAACGTCGAAAACGAACCGAACTTTTTCCCAACACTGATGAATAAAATTTTAGAAGTTTGGAGAAATCTGCCACTTTATGTATTAGAAACTTTAATCAACTCCATGCCCAGAAGATGTGCCAAAGTTATAGCCAACAATGAATATGCTATTGGTTATTAAAAACCCGTGAATACTTTTAAATTTTATACTTGTTATTTTAATATTGTAGGTTCTTTGTTAATTTAATTAGCTGACCTTAATAAAAATGTTGCAATACTTTTGTCGCTAATATTTTTTAATAAATTAGCCTTAGAATTATTTACTGCATATGTTGCTTTAAATCATGCTTTTAAAAATTTTTATATATTATATATATAATATATATAAAAATATTAAAATATAAAAATATATATATATATATATATATATATATATATATTAATATATATTAAACGAAACAATTTCCGAGCACTATCAATCATGATAAATATACTAGGTAAACGACGAAATAAAATTAGGTTAAAAAATTACAATTTGACATTTTTATGAATTTAACAAAAGATTTCATTTCACTTTAATACAACTCAATTACATAGAATTTTATATAGTTAATCGTAAAAAGGTTTAATTTAATTTTATATTTATTTGTCGTATTTAGCGACGTTGCCGTTCATTTTTGATTTTATGCTTCCTGTCCAGCTGTATTATTTATAACAATTTTTGTTTTTAGTAAACTATTTTTTGGGTGTATTTTTATCAGTGTTATTTAAAAATTTTTTAAAAAAGACTTTTAGTCATTTACTTCTACGTTCAGTTCAGTCTCAAAATGCCGAAGCATTAAAAGCGATCAAAAGCTAGTTTCCTTGTAACAAATTTTCAGCAAGAACTGGAAATAAGGGCCCATTATTGCCCTTACTGCAGAAGAAAATTTAACACAAAAGTAGCATATAAACTTGCAAAGGTAATTTTAAATTTTTAATTTTAGCGTGTTGCTGCAGCCCTAAACCCTAAATTTTTTGCCAATTTTTCATCTTAGCACAGTAAAGGAGGCCTAAGTTAACTTACCGTAGGTGTCTTAAGCTTGGGGGAGTTTTTTACACGGGCCTTAAATATTTAATAAGAACGACAAACTTCGGGGTAAGGTTTCATAGTTGGACACTTTAGGGATGAAAGAACGAACAAAGTGGAATAATCGGGCCTCCGTTACTGTAAAGGATGCATAAAATGGCATACATGTTTGTCTGTTGGGAATGCTAGGGGAGGAATTATACTGGCTTCTTCAAGCAGAAGCCGTTTAAAATACTTACAAAAGAGGGACAAATCCCTACAGCTTGTCGGACGGCAAGAGGGAAGCTGCTAAGTGTGGTAGAACGCCATTCCCCAGACATGAGAACAATATTCTAAAGAGGGTCTGATCTGGGATACATACAGTGTATACAGATTAGAAGGAGAGAAATACTTTTGGCTGAAAAAGAATCCAAGATTTCTTGAAGCTGCTGGGCTATGTATGTAATGTGTTTGTGTCAGTTAAGATTATTCTCAAAAATAACACCTACAAGGTTAAATAATTCTTTGTTCTGCAGAACTTGGCCACTGTATATAACGAATAAGCATTGGCAAATTTTTTCGCGACAGCGAACATGACTGTGTTTTGGAGGCATTAAAAGTGGAGAAGATTTTTCAGCCCAATCCAAGATTACTTTAAAGTCTTGTGGAAGAGATATCTGCATTGACTGCGCTTGTTTTTCAAATCAGATTACAGGGTGGCTTAGGAACGGAATATTAGAGTGTATATTAGTTTTTCGGATATATCGCACGTTCTATATGCTAACTGGCGTAATTATTGTGTAATAGTTTGTAATGGAATAAATAAAGTATATGACTAAGACATGTAGCCAAATAAATATTTAATTTTTAAATTTCGTTTGATTAAGGAGTGTAAAAATATCATTTTTTAAAAATAATACCTATTTTTTAAAAATATTACATACTCAGTATTTTATCACTATCTGGCAACGCTGGCAACATCCACGTCACGAAAAGCATATGACGTGCATCGGAAATTTTTTGCGTTTAGTATATATATATATATATATATATATATATATATATATATATATATATATATATATATATATATATATATATATATATACAGGGTGATTCATAAAAGAGGAAATGTCAATACTTCAGGTACGTAGTCAGAGTCAAAAAAATAATAATAATAATAAAAGTCTATACAAATATGGGTCCGCAAGGCCTTCGTTTCCGAAATACAGGGTGTTAAAGTTTTTATTTTATTTTTCCATTTTTTTAAATAAAATTGTAAAACCTAGCTTATGTCTTGTTGACCATAATTTAAGAACAATAATTCTATTGAAAATTAAAATACATATTGTATAATCATACATTTTTTTTTTTTATAAATTTTGCTACTATTTTTGTATATATATATATATATATATATATATATATATATATATATATATATATATATATATATATTATATATATATATATATATACAGGTGTGGAAAATCCAAAACCGAACATAGGGATAAAGTGTAATGTATCAAACAGAAACAGACAACCCCCAACGAAAACGAAACGTCGTAAGAAAAATCTCTCAACGCTGTTTTGTAGAGCTTAAAAAGTGGCCACGAGAAAGTGTCTTTTGTTTTTCCATATCTCTTTAAATAACGTCAGAAAAAAATATAAACGAAATCGCAAAATTTCAGTTTTTTTCGGATATCTTCGGAAGTACTCAGAATTTTACAACTTTCTAAACGGCATGTTGTTAGGCACCTAAATGCGCAACTTTGTCATAATTCAACCGACTTCGTATCTCTTACGGTTTCCGAGATTCCCATGCATGAACTCGAATCTGTGGCACCCTGTATATATATATATATATATATATATATATATATATATATATATATATATATATATATATATATATATATATATATATATATATTAACATAATTTGGAAGATTTTTTTGTGTGCCGTTTTAATTTTTAGCTAGCCCCTAAATGCTAGTGGCAATGAAATCACAAATGCGCCTTATGAGCTTTACATATAGTGGGATATGAATTAAAACATTATTTAGAATTAAATATAATTTTATTATTAAAACTAGCCAGAATGCTAATATTAGACTTAAAGGCACCATAGTCAATCCACAGGTTATAAACATTTCTGTAAGTTAGATTTTTAAAAGTTTAGCGTTATCGCTGTATTTTAGGGACAATGGATTATCATTTAATATTTTAAGATGCTTTTTGGTATATAAAATATATTTCAATTAAATTCTTTTGAGGATATGTAAACATAAACATAAGATGAGATGATGAGACTGTAAGAAAAGGTACCTGACAGACCACCCCAGTTAGGTACATTGTGTCCTATTAAAAATTCACTATTTCGACATAAAAAAAGCCTAGCTCACTTTTGGTTCATAGGTCAACAAATTGTATCTTTTTTCCTTAATACTTTTTTAAAGCCAGTGTAGTTTTTCTTGGTTTAGTTTTTACTAAATATATTTTTAGGATGGTCCACTTAACCGGAGACAGGCTATTAACCAAAAAATACGCATTGAAGGGAGAATCTAAAGTTCTTAACCTTGACCGCAGTTTCAGAAGCTTAATCTACGTACAAGAAAGGCGCAATTTTGTTTATTAAATTCAATTTTAATTTCCTAAGATATTTTTTATCAAAATATTTTTTTACAACCCATTTTTTAACATTATATGTTTAGAATATGTTTTGTTTATTTTTTAAACATTAAAGTTAAAATAGTTTATAACAATTTATTTTTGTAAATATCTTGGAAAATTAAAATCGGACTAAAAAATGTTCCTCCTTTGTATACGATGATGGAGATTCTGAAAAAAATAGGGATTCCTTAAAAAAAAAACCAATATGATAAGGACCATTAAACTGCGGTGAAGATCAAAAACTATTAAAACCGTTGGATTTTCCTCCTTCCCTCTGAACAACTTTTACTTGTAACATATTTTTCTAAAATGTTTCGCTTTTCAATTATTCACCTGTCTCAGGTTAAATGGACCACCCTGTACAGATATTATTTACTCTAAACCGCTTGGCAAAGTTCCATTCTTTTTCGCTATGTCGAAGTTCGTATAAAAATCACCAAAATTAATGTATGCAGTTATTCTCTGATCGGGTCCAATCTCATCATCCGATTCAGTTTTATTTTCAGAGCTGCTGGTTGTATTTGACCTACTTATGGTACTATTTGTTGTATTACGATTTGTAAGAGTACTGTGTGGGGTAATTGTATTACTTAGTAATTCATTGGTGACGACTAAAGGATTAAAAGTAACAGTTGGATTGGTGGGAGATTTTATTGCGTTTGGTAGATTAAAATTAAAATTCCGCAGCACCAGAGTAATGTCTTCTCTCTTGGGACTGCAAGAATGATGTATCGAGTTGGACATAAACCAGTCGTGATGAAGCCGTACTACTTTGTCAACAACAGCTTGGGCGACGCCAGTAAGGGTAGCTTGTTCTCTAAACTGAAAAAAAAATGTTTATATCTAATTTATCTATTAAGTTCTCAT
Organism: Listronotus oregonensis; assembly: GCA_019359885.1. Taxonomy (NCBI): domain Eukaryota; kingdom Metazoa; phylum Arthropoda; class Insecta; order Coleoptera; family Curculionidae; genus Listronotus; species Listronotus oregonensis. The sequence continues at coordinate 35,611 of JAHBCN010001833.1, read as the reverse complement.
TTTATTTATTTACAACTCTAGAATAAAACCTTTAGTTTCCAGTTAGCTTACTGGAGATTAAAATTAACAATAATATTTATACCCTGCGATATTCTACGTGTTTTTCAAAATAAACTGTTGGCTATTACAACTACTTAAAGAAAATGTTTGCCCTGATTATATCAATACGTGCAGATTTAGCGTCTTTTATTTATTCCAAAGAGCAAGTGTATATTATAAAAATATATTCTTAATAGTTACTTAATTACTTAATGTTGAAATAATGTATCTAAAAATATTAAGAACTGTATATGCTGCGCCATCTATGATCATTTTACTGTAGCCATGTATGTGAACTATTTCCTTTTGTCATTTTTAGAATAAAGTCAGTCTTGTTACAGTTTCACAGGAGAACTCATCGTCGTTTTATTTTCACCGGTTTACTCCCCAAATTTTAACACTTAATCTATTTGAAACCTTTTTAAATCCAATTATAAACAAAGAGTAATAAGGGCAAGTACAAATGATCACTAAGTCCATAGAAAATCGAAGCGATAGTGCTCGTAACAGCTAAAATGATTCGTTGTTAAAAAGTATCATAAATTCATCACAAAGTTTCATTTTTATTGCCGATTAAACAAGAAACTTTTGTTTATTCAGAAAAATAGAAAAACTTAAGTTTTAAGTAGATACTTGTATTTAAAAGGCGAATGAAAAAATCAAAGCTAAGTTGGATAAAGGGCATGGCACATCTGCTCCTGTGTTTGCAACTGTCTACAACTGAGTAAATGACGTGGTCGTACATTTACAAAAAATGAACATCGATCGCGACGTCAAGCGGAAGACTCCCGAAATAACTGACAAATTCCACGATATGATCTTAAGTGATCGACGAATAAGAGTGCACAAACAACGAAAGGCCAAAGACATATCGCATAAAAAATTGGGTGTGAAATAAATTCCGGCCAGATGGGTGCCGCGTTTGTTCTCTGTGAATAATAAAAGCAATCGTGTCACCAACTCTAAAGTAGTTTTGGCGCTTTTTAGTCGCAATCCTTATGAGTTTCTGCGTTTATATATAATTGAAGATGAAAGAGTGACCGCAAAAATAGGCCATTTTTTCACCTTTGCCAGAGACTATAAAAGTAATCCTAAAAACATTCTGCATATGTCAAATTATTGGTAATGAAAAATAAAGATAAGCATATTTTTTAGTATTTCAAAAAATATTGAAAATCACCTCTAATTAGGGGTTGATATGATGACGCAAAACTGAATTATATGAATAAAAGCGATTCTTATTGTATTTTTTATATAAAATAAAATCTTACAAATAAAAAATAATTTATTTTCGTATTATTAAGGACGTAATATAGTTGAAAGTACACCCTTAAACTCGCGAAGGGGGTTAGATCATCCGCTAAATATGACCAAAAACAAAAATTACTTAAAAAATCTAGGATAAACTAATAAGGCATTCTAAATAATTAGAAATTCAAATCGTGTACCTCCACCAGTATCTGTAAGAAAATCACCCCTGTAACAAAGGGGTGAACTACTCCCGAACGTGATAACATACGAAAATATCATAGCAATATAAAAATACTGTCGAATATTTTATAATAGTTCTTAGTTTTCTGATCAGAAAGATAACGGCAACTTGTCCTAATTATTCAAATTTTTTTTTAATAAAAACCAACCCTCATAGGTTGTAAAATCATCCCCGAAATATGAAAAAAATCAAGAAATTATTAAAAAATCTAGGAAAAAACTACTTACCTGCATAATTCATTTTTTTTTAATGTTTAGGGGATGATTTCACCTCCTAGGGTGGTTTTTAGAAAAAAAGTTTGGAATTATTAGATCCAGTCAGCTTAATCTATCTGAACATAGTTTATTTATATATACTGGTATATAATACTCGATTTGAATTTCTAATAATTTAGAATATCTTGTTAGTTTTTCCTAGATTTTTCAAGTAATTTTTTTCATATTTAGCCGATGATTTCACCCCCTAAGAGGATTGATTTTTATGAAAAAAAAAATTGAAATAATTAAATAAAGTCAGCTTTATTTTTCTTATGAGAACAGTAAGATCTGTTACGAAGGGGTAGTTCACCCCTTCGTTACAGGGGTGGTTTTCTTATAGACACTGGTGGGAAGTATAAGATGTAAATGTCTTATTATTTAGAATATCTTAATAGTTATTTCTTGATTATTCAAGTAATTTTTGATTTTTTTTATATTTAGGGGATTATTTAACCTCCTTAGCTAGTTTAAGGGTGGACTTTCAACTATATTACACCGTCATTAATATAAAAATAAATTATTTTCAATTTTTAAGATTTTATTTTATAGAAAAAATACAATTAGACTTACTTTCATTCGCATTGATCTTATTAATATATTTCAGTTTTGCGTCATCCTTTAAAACCCTAATTAGCAGTGGCGGCTCGTGGGTTAAAAAGTAAGGGGTTGGAATTATAATGGTTCTTTAAAAAAATAAATAAATAACCGCAATAAACTTAATGTAAATAAATAGACATACAAAAACTGTAATAAAAATCATACAAGTAGCTACAATATGTTACACATATAACCAAAATAACAAATTATACTTCAATAAATCGTCATTCAGCTTATGAGACTAAATTCAGCGCCCAATGCCAAGATAGGCAACTCCATATACTTACGCGTACTCGTAATGAATCCAATTGGGTTTGCATTTTGATTGCAGCCATCGCATCGGCATCGGCTTCTAGGATGCGACGTGACGCGACGCATTTAAATTAATGATATTTTAGCGACAGCAGTCAAGTTTTTTAATAATTTGGCTGTTATTTCGAGATAACATTAATAAAACAATAAATACAGATGTTCGAATAAATTTTTAAAAAATCTGTAACTATGTAATGATTAATATATATATTTTTAAAATTTTATTTTAAACTTTTTTGGGGGTTGCGCAAACCTGCAAACCTAAGAAGGAGCCGCCACTGCTAATTAGGAGGAATTTCCGACATTAAAAAAAAGGTTAACATGATTTTTCATTACCGATAATTTAACATATGCGAAATATTTTTAGGATTTTTTTAAGGTCTCTGGCAAGGGTGAGAAAATGGGCAACAAATGTTAGCATTTGTTGTTTTTGCGGTCACCCTTTGGATTCATTACTACACTCCAGAGACAAACAAACAGTTAAAACAGCAGGTTTTTAAAGGCGAAAATAATGAAATCAGCTGGCAAAGTTATAGGACGGGCCAGTTTTTGAGATGCACGCGGAATCACCTAAACCGAATTTTTGAAAAACGGAAAACAATAACTGGGGAATATTTTGCGTCCTTATTGCAACCGTTAAAACAAAAGCCTATTCATGACATTAAAAGTTTAATCCACTTTATTTACCAGATTTTTACTTCAGACAACGATTTGCGATTAAAAAAGAAGTCGCCCAAACTAATGCCTTTTCTGAGGACATTCCGAAATCTTACTTCTTAGAGGGATTGATGTTAAAAAAATTAAAAAGAAACCCTGCCTAAAATAATTTGCTTTTCTATCTTTTTTTAAAGACTTATGAAAAGACTCCTGTATTATAATTTTTGTAGTTTGAACTACAGAATGCAGTATTCATGGTTAGCAAAAATTACCATTTAAAACGCAAGTTTTGGAAAGATATATCTTTAATTTAACACACATCATTGTTTATAGTTTTAATAAATCTAGAAACTGCAAAAAATACTTTATAGCTTTTGATAAAAAAAAAATTATACTATTTCTGCATATTATACATATAGAGTCGCTCTGAAGCTATTATCTTTTTTTCACAATGGGTTAACGTGATGCAAGGGTAATATGTAAAAAATGTGAGTTTAATTAAAGACACGGTGATCCATTTATAGATCGATCACCGATTGCTGGGCGGCTATTAGAAAATAAAACCAAAAGTGATAGGTTAAAAAGCAAAGTTAACACAATCCAACAGACGTTTAGCACAGTCATCTTGAATAATGGTGACATCAGATGAAAGTTCAATCCAAAAAACTACAAGATCTTTCAGACGGTGACACCAGATTGTAGCACTAAACTTTCGCGGTGTGAATATCCCAACAGTGTCATTGTCTGAACTACTTGATGTCACTATGATGTGACGCAAGTGTTACAAATTTGATATATAATACCACTCAGCACTCACCAGTCCATGACTCTAAAAGTCTGTTTGCTCTTGCTTACAAAACAACTCGTGTTTACAATATTTGGCGCATTCTTGTAATTAAATTTGTTATATAAATATCATAATTGTACATATCCTGCTTGATTTTGAGGAAATTGCTAAATGAGTTTGGGTCTCTCAACTGCAATTCTCGTAGCAGTGTTACGGATGCACATAATGTTTTCTTACCACTTTCGAACCCACTTGCGCTTTTTAATTTTTTTCTTCAACTTTAGAACAATAAGCTCTTCTAAAACATTTGCCAGTGTAGATCCAAGTTTGGCCATTTTTATTCCGAGACGTAGTTCGTGACAGTTTTTTACGTGTTATTTCGCTACATAAATGTACCAATATTATTATTGTCTAAACTACTTGATGTCTTGACATAATGTCGCTAGGGCAACATATTAAATTTTTTTAATATGACACCCTGACATTGACAGTCTCACGATACTGACGTTAAATGACTCGTTTGTTTCATAGTCTGAACGTTGACGACAGTGAGTATGCGACACTGCGCCTCAAAAAACCTTTATGTGTTTACAATATTTGGCGCGCAAAAGGATTTTAGGTCTTTCAACTTCAATTCCCTTTAAAGTGTGCTGCTGAGCATAATGTGTTTCCACGCCTAGTACACTTTCTAAAAATAATTCGTTTTTCTAATACGTTCGCCACTGCAGATACGATTTTTCCATTTTTATTCTGAGACGTATATCGCGACACTGTGTGGTCCTGTGAACACCTAGTGTCATGACATTAAGTGTCGAACAGTTTTACATTAGGTGCCACAACATAAATGTTACATCTGAACAACCCTTTAGTGTTATGATATTGCCTGTCGAACATTTTCACAGCATTAGTTGCCACGACATCCACGTCACCGTCTGAAGGAGTCTTTATGACTATATTAGAACATTTAATTTCTGAAAGCGATCTTGTTTCCGAAATAGCGAAATTTTAAAAGATTATTCTAAACGCTAAAGAAGTGATCGTGCAATTACCTTTATTTTTTGAAGATGATATGATTATGTAATACTAAATACTTAAAGAAAGAAAAGTGTGATTTTTGGTATTAACCCAATGGGTGCTGTCGATTTATTCGATATTTGGAGGTTTTATAATATGCTGAATTTCACAGTAATCATGCTTTCTTAAAGCCATAAACCTAATTAACAATAAGATGTTTTAATTGTTTGTTGTATTAAAGGGTTTATGATATCAAAGTTAAAATTAAGTAATAGGGGTCTACTGCGTCAAAAACAGCAATTTATGACCCGGAATTAAAACCAGATGGGCTAAAAAGCATGAGCCAAACAGCCTTTGTCGAAATCTTCCCAATGCCTTAATCGAATTATTAACGAATAGAATTTCTAAAGGGAATAGTCCTTTCTCCACAAAAGCTACTACTCTATTGTCTGTATTAACATTATCAGTTTTTTTTTGGCAGCATCGAGAGTCAGTGATCTTGCATTATTGGATATAACCAAAAGAAAAATTATGTCTCTCTGGAAGAAGTTCTTAACGAATTTTCAAAAAATAATAAAAGAAAACTATGTTATACGATGACAATCCGATTTAAATATTAATTTTTTTTTATTGTATAAAATTATAATAATTTAATGTTATTAATTACGTTAGTGACTTTAATTTCTTTATATTTTAGTATATCAGTATATACCTGAGTTTATTATTAAAAACATTAGTTTGTGACTTTTTTAACACCTATATGAGACAAACATTATCTTGACTAAGACAATTTGTCTATGTGTGTATTGTACTTCGTACTGTATACCTTCGAATAAACATCATGCATGTTAAAGATGTTGTTTCATTAGTATTTTGATTTATTTAGTGGCTCTCTCGAAAAAATAGAATTCTGAATGCATTACTGAGCCTAAATTTTAATTCTTTTTTTAATAAAGTTACCTGTTCTACAACACACTGTGCAATATATTTGTTCACTTGATCACTGCCAATAGCTTCTTCAATAGATTTATAAAGACCTGCTGTCATTAGAAGTAAAAATCTGCAGGAATCATCTAATACAATGCCGCCATGAATATCTGGTTCTGCTATAACTGGTTCTTGAGAAGCAATACAGAGGTCTTCAAAATCACTGTAACCACCCTTAACAGCATAATTACCTAGACAGCGTGTATTTTCTTGGTTTCCCAAACGAGAACCTAAAAACAGAACTTTAACCTTATAACTGAAAGTGATTAATTTTAAACAAAGAAGATGGTGGTTTATAGAAAAAAATACCCACAATATTTCCATTTAATCTTTTTTTTATCTAATTTCTAGATTTGGTAAAAAACTAATAGAAAAATAATAACTGAAAACAATATTTTTGAATTACTATAAAATATCCACACTTATTAAATAAAACTGCAGTCAATTTAGAATAATAGCACAATATTCCCAATTAATTTGGTCTGAAATTGGTTGGGAAGTATGCGCTATTTGTACAGTTTAAAAATTTACAACCGAATTCAAAGAAGAAAAACCTTCTTGTAAATTTAAACCAAAAGTTAAGATCTTGCTATACCACTCCATAGATTTAGGATTTAAGTCCTAATAACGGATATTCAAAACTATTTAAAAAAGCTGTGTTTTATTATTTATGTTTTAAATCAGAAAATTATGGCCCAATTACCACTTGCAACAAAATTCCAAAGACAATAAAACCATACAAGTATAGCAATTATGGAAATGTAAACTATTAGGTCTCATTTTTTTCTTAAGTGTACTAAAGAGGTAAAGTTGATAATATCCCACTACGATTTATAAAGCAACATATAAACACTACTTATGGAATAGTGGCAAGTGGTAGAGCAGCTTTCCTCGCCTTTCCATAGCACCCCACATATCCTTTAAACTACTCGTGAAGTCTTAACAAACGTTTCAAGTTCCAAGCGTTTAAGTTATTTTTTAAACTTTTTGTTTGTGTTGGCAATGCGAATATCCCTACATATTAGTAAATTTTGTATTTCAGATTTATGTTGGCTGATATAAGGATTTTAGTCAGGTCCGTAGTGAGGACTGTTGTTAGATTACAGTAACTAAATTTATCAGTATTTTTTTTGTTCATATATTTGCATGAATTGTGAAAGCTTGATGTTTGGCCATAATATTTTATTAAAAAAATATCATTTTTGCCTATATAGTGCAGATTAATAGTTATTTATTAAGTGTTTGTTATTTAGAAATAATTTACACTATTTTACACTTTGTCCTAAAATACACCTTCAATTAGAGCGCTTAGGTACGTAATAAAAATGTAAAATAGTGTACACTATTTCTGAATAGCAAACAGACTTGTTATGTTTTGTTATATTTGCAGCAAAACTCTTTATAGTTGAATTGTAATATCCTGATAAAATATCTCACTATAAGGGATGGTTCAATATCCATTATTATGCAATTTTACTATTTTTTAAAGATGCCTAAAGATAAATTGATTTATTTCATCTGATATAACTTCTATAGCTGCTTCCTATATTAAATAATAAAATAAAACAGTAATAATCATTTATTTATTCTGAGTATCATTAACACAATAAGATGCTTCTATTTTATAAAATAAATTTATCAAAAACGTTGGAAGGTCGTGTTTAAGGCTTTAGAAGTGGCAGTGTCCATCAGGGGTTTTAATGAGAAAAGCAAACGTACGCAGTGACAAAAGAAAAATGTATGCAATCTGCATGCAGCAGATACTAGTCCAAACACTTTTAAGATAAAAGAGCAGACAAAGTGGAGGTTTGGCGTTTAAGCAGCTGGACTGTAAATGGATGCTTGTAAGTCCAAGCATTTTGGCAACTACTGTGGCCCTTGATGTGTTAGTTTTTTATTAAAAGCAGTAAGGTAGTTTAATAAAGAAAAGCTAAAAAGCAAAAAGAAGATAACTTGTAAATAATTTTTATTACCATTTACCTTATTAATATACTAATAATGTGGTTGCCATAAAATAGGGAATAAATTGCAGTCGAAACTTTTTGTATATTTATACCATTTCAATAGTATTGAATTCTCAATGATATGGAGGCAAGCGCAGCACTTGATGACTAGTCTTCTGAATAAGAGCATCGACGACATAAAATTTGGGAGGCTTTGGTAGGCGCTTAATCAAGCGCCACAAAATCTATTTTGTCGTCGATTTTGCAAAAGGAATATTACGGTCTTCTAACCATTTAACCATATTTTCTTTTTTCCAGCCACTATTTGGCCAGTTTTCTAACAACCTACTGTGGTACCTGGCATTATCTAAAATGACTAAGGAAGGCCTTTTCAAATTGTGCCGTAGATCTTCACTTCTCACAATTTTCAGCTTTCATCTCGCCATGGTAATCTTCTGTTTTTGTTTTTGATTTAAAAATTCTACTGGCACCATCAACATCCTTTTTCGGAACCAGCATGTAGAATCATGTATCTAAGGAAAATATAAGTATTTTAATAGTGATTAAATTAAATATACTTTAATGTTTCATAAAAATGCAGCAAGTATGTTCTGTAGTTTAATGTTGTCTAAGAGCTACAGGTTTAATCATATGTCCTATGTATGAAAGAGACCCTAACTGAGGTATCTACCGAATCTGACATATATTTATTTTTTTCTCAGGATACCCCTTAAGTCTAAATGTTCACATACTATGAGTGTCTAGAGTGAAGTCAGAAGTAAATTAGTGATAAGAGACTTAAATATATTTAGATTTCGTAGTCTCGAAACTCTAGAGATGAAGGTGCAGAAAAAGTGGGAAATGTCACGTGGACAATAAAAGGATGCATCTGAGTAGACTTTCAATTTGCTCTAATTAGGATATGCAAAGAAGGAATTACGACAGCTTATGCTTCGGAGCAGAAGCCGTGAAAATATTCTTAAAAAAGAAACAGGTCTTCTACAGCTTGTCGGCGTGCAAAAGGAAGCTTTTTTGTAAAACTGTGATAATTTATAAGGCAAAACAAAATTTTATTAGAGGATTGTAAAAGTTCTTTACCTTGTAAATATAAAAAAATGGGCCCATCAATTTTTCCTTAAGTGTAGGTAAGTACATTTTTTTTCTAGCGTATAATTCGTCATGAGAATGTTTAACCTTTTCACTGAAATATACATCATCATCCTGCCAAAAGCTGTTCGAGAAGATCCAGGTTTCATCGAGGAACACCCAAAAATTTTTATTTTTTTCTAAATCTTTATTTTCCATAAAAATTTTTGAAAATTTCCTTCTTATGCGTAGCACATTTGGTTTTTCCATTAAGCTTAAGTTACTTATAAATTTCATATTTTGCTTCCTATATTGTCAGCAACTGCCACTATGGGATCCTAAAAAATAGATTCATAAATATATTTAAATCTTAAAATATTTGGCACATCTAAGGATGTATTTTTAGATTATGATACTATTAAAACGAGTTATTTTACCTTATGCAAGATCACTATTCTGATAGCATCATTTTTTAAAAAATATTTATTAGGTTATAGGTATTTTCTTACCTCCGACTCATCACAGCTCTGAAGTGGGTTTCGAAGCTTTTCCGAACTGGAAATACAGTAATCACTGTGATTCATACTCTAAAAAATATCTATTCTCAATTATGAAATATAAAAAATGTCAATTAGTCCACACCAAAAAAAAAACTCTGCAGAGTAATCTCTAATCTCACTAGTTACTTTAAAACACGAAATAACACACCCAAACACAAGAAAAATGTAATACAAAAATTGAAACGTCTTTAATCCATTACTGGGCAATTTACGCCAATCAGCTGATTTTGACGTTGGGTCTAGTGATTTTTGTTTTTAAAATAGCTTGCCAACGCAAAAATGTTAGCTTGGACAAACTATATCCATTGTAACAGTATCCGTTAAATATTATGTGTCTACAGTATGTCGAGCTTAAAAAGTTGATAATGTAAGTTTAAGAAAACAAAAATCTCATTTCTTTTTAAACAAATACAGAAAAAGCAAAAAGGAACTTTAACATAAAATTGTACTTTCTTTCATTTAATTAGAGGGACCTGTATATATTAAAATTTGCCTGCTCTGCCCAGTAATTAATAATTTTGATCTTTTAAAACTAAATTAATAAATGAAATAAAAGTACCTAAATGTAAACCTTATTTCTTTTTAATAATCCACAGAAATACACAAACATTGTGGAAATCATCTAAAAGATAGTTAAGATTACTTTTCTCACTGCTATTCCCTATGAAATGTTCATTATTCTATTATTCATAATTGATATAATATTATTTTTTCGGTTACCTAACGTTACGTCTCATAAGAAGCACCTAATCTAAATATAAGAAATACTTACCTAAAGTAAAAAATGCCGGGTATGTTACCCTTGGATTTGCAAGACAAAACCATACAACCTCTAATCATTTTGTTACGATATTATAAGTAACAAACAATAAACACAAAATTATAGTCACAATTTAATAAACACTAATCACTAAAATAAGAAGGTTTTTATTAATCCAAAAAACTTCTGCAACCACAAAATATAGGTACTCACACAAAGCAAAACAATCGAAACTAATACGGCGTAAAGGGCACAAACCACAACGAAAATGACGAATGATGAGACGACGACGGTTGACGGTACAGCGCGGATATAGTTTCATACGCGCCGCGCGCGCCCTTGCACCAAAAACCTTAGACAACCTAAGACCAAAAACGATACTACGGCTCTCATAAAAGTATAATGTGTTGCCTAACTACACACTGATTTATCAGTGTGTATGTAGGGAACAGATATTTCATACTGGGCTGGACATTTTTTGATCGAATGGGCCATAGCATTGGGCTTCCATACACCTTTAAACTTCCTTGAGCTGCACCCGTCCGACGATAACCAATAAGTTTGAAATAACATATATATCTTATAACGGGTTGCCAATGTTTTCAAATAAGTTTATTTTCTATTTTTATATAATTTCATAAAAATAATTATTTTATTATAGTACTTAAAACAAATCAATTTTATAAAGAATTAAATCTTTTTATGTCTTTTCATGTTTTTGTTACTATTATTGCGAGAGCAGACTAGCTCTCCATAATAATCTTTAAAAAAAATATAATTTAAAATATATATTATTATATATATATATATATATATATATATATATATATATATATATATATATATATATATATATATATATATATATATATATATATATATATATATATATATATATATATATATATATATATATATATATATATATATATATATATATATATATATACAGGGTGCCACAGATTCGAGTGCATGCATGGGGATCTCGGAAACCGTAAGAGATACGAAGTCGGTCAAATTATGGCAAAGTTGCGCATTTAGGTGCCTAACAACATGCCGTTTAGAAGGTTGTAAAATTCCGAGTACTTCCGGAGATATATATATGCATACAAAACAGCATTAAGAGATTTTCTGTACGACGTTTCGTTTTCGTTAAACCATCAACTTTTTTTTTTTTTAAATACGACACTCAATTGTTTATTGCATTTTTTGGAAGCAGTTATAATTCCCATTACAATGATGTATAACACTTAATTTTTTCTGTTAAATAAACATATTTTCCATAAGAGACAATGAGTTAGACAAGGAACGCACATCATTTCTTATAGGGGCGTTTCATATTTGTTCATAAATATTAAGTGTTATACATTTTGGTAATTGGGATAACAAGGGGTTCAAAAAAATTAAATAAAAAACCCAGGTCCGTATTTAAAAAAATAAAGTTGATGATGGTTTAACAAAAACGAAACGTCGTACGGAAAATCTCTCAACGTTGTTTTGTAGAGCTTAAAAAGTGGTTATAAGAAAGTGTCTTTTGTTTTTCCATATTTCTTTAAATAAGGTCAGCAAAAAATAAAAACGAAATCGCCAAATTTCGGTTTTTCCCAGATATCTCCGGACGTACTCGGAATTTTGCAACTTTCTAAAGTGGACATGGCTAGTTACGCAAATACACAACTTTGCCATAATTTAACCGACTTCGTATCTCTTACGGTTTCCGAGATCCCCATGCATGCACTCGAATCTGTGGCACCCTGTATATATATATATATATATATATATATATATATATATATATATATATATATATATATATATATATATATATATATATATATATATATATATATATATATATATAAATATCTCTATTCTGGAGAAAAGCCAAATAATTTTTCTTTTAACAGGGGTAAAATATTACAGGGTTCAAAATCGAAAAGTAACATATTATTCCCACATATCTGTAGACTCAAGCTCAACTCCAATCTCAACTCTGTTTACCATAACCTTCAATCATTTAAACCCCACAATCTTAAATCTAATGTCAGATTAATTTTAAAACTTCAAACTACTTCCTTTCTCCAGGGTATAAAGTTCCTTTATTCTTTCGCCCCTATATACGGTTGCGTAAGTGCATACAAGACCTGGTTTATGGAATCCCAAGCCTCAAATCAGGTAGCCCCGATAGGCTTTGGCTTAAATTAAATTTACGTCTTCTACTAAATTTATCTGCTGTATCTGGCAATTTCTACACTGAGTTTTTTTATTTTTATTTTTTTCTATAAAAGCTGAAGCTAAAGAATTAACATTTCATTATTTTTCCAAATTTTTAATGTAACTTAAATGGGTAGGTAATTTATTTAGTGTGTAATCTTGGGTCTAATAAAATGTTAACATTCTTTCTTTAAAGCGGTGACTTAAAGTAATATAAGTAAAACAATTTTATATGAATGTGTTTTTTTGCAAGAATATAGTCCCAATACCTTAACAGGAAAATAAATTGACAAAAGAAAATAAACAAGAATAGTGGCCAACAGATCTGTTAAACACCTTCAGCCGTAGTGATTTCTAAAAAATAATTTGTGGAGCTAAATAATTTATAATGCAAAACCATTTTATATGTACCTGAATGCGCTTAGAGATATTAAAACGCTCTGGCAGTAGTATGTTATATAAAATAATTCGCAGAACGTAATAAGTAAAACTGAGATCTATCAGGCTAGCAGGCAGGGGTAAATTAGCAAGACTTGATAAAAAAAATGACTTGAATTTGTACAGGGTTATTCATTTTAAAGTAAACAGGGCTTTATTTTTGAACTTCCCTGTACTTCTTTAAAAAACGAGAGTTACAGCACGAGTGACGTATTTTTTAAATGGAATAGATAGAGATTTTCACGGGGAATTCGGTGATATAGGGGTTGCTGGGTTTATTTTCTGCGGTTCTGCTGCAATTGTCTAAAAACTGCATGATACTATAAGGATAGTTTTTATTGTCTTGATTTGTCAAAGTCAAGAATTTTAAAAATACGTTTATTACTTTGTGGAGTAGTTTTATGAGGTTTTCATTAGAAGAACGGCTTTAAATTATAACTTTCGGTAATTATTGCATATACGGTTTTCTTCTATTTTTGGATTAAATGGTAAAATTTTTATATAGTCTTATTCCAGTGTCCATAGGGATTGCAAATATACTACCGGAGAAGAGAAATTATGTGTTTTAATATTTTTTATTTTAATTTGAAAATGTAAAATTACCATTGATTTTCTCCATATAATGCGAAAACTCCCCATTATGACAAGGAACGTCAGCGTGCAGTGTTGCCAAATCAGGGTCTTTTCGAATACGTTCCCGCATTTTCACGTCTGAAATATAATTGGGAAAAATAAAAAGCCGCTTTAACTAACCAAAATTAACCATGACCAACTGTTTAGACAAATTCAAGAGCCCCTAGTCGGTCATGGTTAGTTTTGGTAAGCAAAGCAGCTTTTTATTTATCCCAATTATATGTTAGACAGAACCAGAATATCAAAATTTGATGGCCGAAAATTATTAAGTCCGGCAACACTGTTGATACTTATTTTGAATTTGACAATTGTAGAAAGAGTTATCAGATATTAGATTTATTTCTAAGCTATATTTTTTTAAATTTAAATTAAAAGTTGTTTTTCCCGATTTTCTGCGTATTTTGTCAATAGATTTCTGTTTCTGTGTGTTATGTTTAACTAAATAATTATCAATTTATACGTTTTTACCCCGCCCAGCACTCAAATTCACTCCAAGATCCAGTAAGTTTATTTGGTTGAAAAAACAAAAATTAAACACAATTTCTCTTCTCCGGTAGTATATTTGCTATCCCAAAGGATACTTAAATGTAATTTTATTAAAAAAAATTCATAAAATCCAAAAATAGCAGAAAACCGTATATGCAATTGTTACCTAACTTTCTATTATAAATGTGGAGAAAACGCCAGGGAAACACAACGAAGATATTGTTACGGACTTTAGTTAGTTTTTAGTTAATAGACATGTAAAAGGTTAGAATTATTTTATTTAGGTTAATAATTTAGTAAAAATAGGTTACCTTAGTTTTTCCCTTTTTCCACGGTCATTGCGGATTATCCTGAGGGCGCTGGAGACATCCATTTTACACTTTTCTTACATCCTGTAGTAAAAGAATTCTTCCAGCTAATTCTAGACTTTTCCATTCTTTTCCACTTTACTATAAAAAGCGCGAGGAAAGTCCGCACGAGTCAGTTTAGTTTTGTGTTTCAAAGAGATAAGAAGTTGACAGAAAGTTAGAGGTTAAACAGTTGTCACAATTACGTTACGTTGATTTTTTTGTTACCATAGAAACGTTTGTGAACCTGATTTGCAATAAAAAGGTGTAAAACCAGGATACGTGTTTTTATACGGGGTGTTACGGAACAATATGTTGCAAATTTCCACCGAAATATATCAGTAAAAACGATTTTAAAACTGAAGGTCTTATTCGAAAAAACAAAATCGTTACATTTTGTATAAGGGACTACAATGAGAAAAAGAAACCGGAATCGAGCTATTCTAAATTATTTTACTTTGTATTTCATGAAGTCAATAATTATTGACGCAGTTAC
Organism: Listronotus oregonensis; assembly: GCA_019359885.1. Taxonomy (NCBI): domain Eukaryota; kingdom Metazoa; phylum Arthropoda; class Insecta; order Coleoptera; family Curculionidae; genus Listronotus; species Listronotus oregonensis. The sequence goes on along the minus strand of JAHBCN010001833.1, from coordinate 20,506 downwards.
AAACTATGCGACGGTTCAGAGAACACTGAAATATTTTAAGTATCTTCCATATCACGTTTTTCTAGTGCCTCATTTAACACGTAAACAAAAGGAACTTCGCTTTCAATTTGTTTCCCAAATTTTAATCCATGAACAAGATAACGATCCTACCCGGTTTCAAACGATTCTTTGGACGGATGAAGCTACGTTCACTACATCGTAAAGGTTTAACCCACGCAATACGCACAACTGGGCAAGACAAAATCCCAGGAAATTTCAAGAGATTAAATACTTCTCTTCATGTCTGACGTGGTGTGCTTAACAATAGAATTGTCGGGCCAATATTCTATGAGGGATCCTTAATTAAAGAAAGATATCTCAATCTCAATCTTCTTGAAAACGATATTGGGACATTATAGAAAAATTGCCACTCGAAACGTATCGCAAGATAATTTGGCAACAAGACGGAGCGCCGCCCCATGCTGTTCGTCAAGTTGTGCAGTATGTCAATCGCCTATACAATCAGTGGATTGGACGTTATGGCCCTATTAGATGGCCACCTAATAGACCAGATATTACAATTTTAGACACTTTTCTATGGGGTCACTTAAAGAATGTCGTTTACCAAAATGGGAACACAAACACGGAGGAAATGAAAGAAAAAATTGTAAATGAAATTAATCGTCTTAACCAAGAACCTCAAATAATATCGGCGAGCTTAGAAAGGCTAAGGAGGGGTTACGAATCATGTTTCGAAAATATAGAACATTTAAATTATTAGTAATATTATAATTTTTTGTTATAAGTGTTCCTATTACCACCATATTTTACCTCGTATTGTATTTTAATTTTTTCCGTTTATTGTAATTTTGCTGCTTGGTTTAGGAACAGATATATTAAATCATTTCTAGCATATAATATAATACTCCAAAAAGTAATAAACGTATTTTTAAAATTCTTGACTTTGACAAATAAGCACCTGTGACAGCCAGGTTTTTTCAGGTGAAACTATCCTTATAGTATCATGCAGTTTTTAGACACTTGCAGCAGAACCGCAGGAAATAAACCCAGCAACCCCTATATCACCGAATTCCTCGTGAAAAAATCTATCTATTGATATAAAAATATACGGAGTATTCCATTTAAAAAATACGTCACTCGTGCTGTAACCCTTTTGTTTCTGTTTCAAATGTTTTTCTGATAAGATTATTAAATTCTACGGAAAAAAATACACGAAATGGCTATATTCGTTTTTAAAAAAAGTACAGGGAAGTTCAAAAATAAAGCCCTGTTAACTTTAAAATGAATAACCCTGTACCTTGAACTTCATTTTTCACCACGTTATCAAGGCTGTGATTTTGATGCTGTGCAGACAAGTACTCAATTCCTCTTATAGTACAAGCACAAAAATAGTTTCAAATAATCCACCGATATTTTTTATATTTTCAATTTTTCCGTTTTATTCAAATTTGGGTCAGCAAGTTTTCACGTCTAAAATATAATTGGGGAAAATAAAAAGCCGCTTTTACTAACCAGAACTAACCATGACCATTCAGAACTAAGGGCTTCTGAATTTGTCTAAAAGGTTGGTCATGGTTAGTTCTGGTTAGTTAAAGCGGATTTTTACTTTTCCCGTGAAAATGCGGGGACCTATTAAAAAATACCCCGATTTGGCAACACTGCACGCTTTTATATAAATATTTAAATAAACTGGTACTATAGGAGCAATTGAGTGCTTGCCTGCACAGCAACAAAATCACTACCGTTGATAACATGGTGAAATATAAAATGTAAGATAGCATCTGACGGAAAAATTGAAAAATATAAAAAATATCGGTGGATCATTGGTAACTATTTTGTTGCTTGTACTATAAGAGCAATTGAGTGCTTGCCTGCACAGCAACAAAATCACAGCCGTTGATTAAGTGGTGAAAAATGAAGTTCAAAGTAGCATTTAAAAAAAAAAATAAAAAAATCTAATACAAAGTGTCTCAAAAGAAAGTTCACATTTAAAAAATCTTAAAAAAAAAGTAAGGAGTTTATTGAAAAAATGTTTATTACCTATTAATATAACTTGTTTGGAAATTTATTTTTTTTAAATGATACCATCCAAATATAAACCGTTGCTCTAACGGATATTTTCTTTTAATTGTGCCAGGGAAGTCGGTTTATTGGCGTTAACTTTTGATTTGACATAAACCCATAGGAAAAAGTCCATAGGTATTAAATCGAGACTGCGTGGAGGCCAACTTATGTCGCCTCTCCTTGAGGTCAATTTGCCAGGAAAAATTTCACTCATTGGTGGCAGAGACCTGTTGGACGTGTGTGAAGTTGCTCCGTCCTGCTGGAACCATGTTCTTTAGTTGTAACCAGGAAAGTTTTGCAGTTCAGGCACGAAGAAGTCGTCTAACATCTCCACATAACGCTCTGAAGTCACTGTTACTGTGCGTCCCCTTTCATCTTCAAAAAAGTAAGGGCCGATAATTCCTCGCGCCGACATCGCAGCCCATACGGTCACTTTTGGCGAATGTAGGGGTTTCTGATGTTTGTGTTTTGGATTGGTGGCACTCCAGTAGCGGTAATTTTGCTTTTTTACGTGCCCATTAAGATGAAAATGAGCTTCACCCGAAAACAAGATATTGGTAAACGTTGGAAAGCGCTAATCATCTGGTTTACGAAATCAAGCGTTTGACCAGCATCCTGAGGCTTCAATTCGTGCACCAACTGAATTTTGTAGGGGTACACCTTTAAATCTTTGTGTAAAATGCGGAATAATGATATATACACGTTCAAAGCAACAGCAGCGCTTCGCGCATCGTTTAAGTGACAAATATGTCAAATATTGCAGAATTTTCTACGCGCTACAGTCGCCGAACTACCGTTTTTGTAAAACTCACGTACGCAAAACGCACGGTCCGCTCCCGAGAAACGCTCCGACTAAATTCGCAAGAGCCAGGCTACCGATTGACATACTCCCCGCGCCGCTCGGAATAGCTGTGTTTATGCAATAAGCAGAACAAATGTGTATTTTCTTTTGAGACACCCAATATTTTAATATTGCTAATTTATAGCAACAAATTATCAACAAAATCCTGTCATCCAGTCGACAGATAATTAACGATTTGTCAGAAATTCCTGCTATCTTTATATCAATATAGCAGTAATTTCGATTTTTCGAAATCGGCTTGAGCAACAAGATCCTCATTTTAGCAACAATAAGCAACAAATTAGCTACAAATTCGAGTGATTTTATTTACCCCTGCTAGCCTGGTAAAGGTAAAACTGTCAAACGATTTTATAAGAATCTGTTAAATGCAAGGAACTTAAATATTTGAAATAATCAAAAATTTTGCATAAAAAACTAGCCTTAGAAAAACTTAGCCTAGAAACCAGCATGAATTTATTTTCATTGTTGTTTGACAAAAAATCTTGTAGCATTTTTTGAATGAATGAATGCGTGAATACGAAATTTTCAGAGCATTTCGAATGCACTTAATATATTACTGGATATACTTTTTTTCTTGTCTATATGTTTATTTCCCTTGCATTTAACAGATCCCTATAAAATTGTTTTACGTTTTTACTTACTTTAGTTTTTATTTAAAGATTTGTTTGATTAACAGCTAAAAAACTATTTGGATTTTTTACAGTGAATACCGAATTATTATACCTTATGGCAGTTTTAAAATTTTATTAAAAATATTATTTCATTGACAAATAAAATTAGAATAATTTAAATTATTACAGTGAAACACATGCCTATTATAATTAACGACATTTTTATTAGCCGATGTTGGTGTGGACGAAGAAGTAGACGCTTGTATTAATGTTTTTTAGCGATTGATAGATGACGACATATGTTCATAACCTACCCTTAATTGCCTAAATTTATTGGTCCGCTTTTTCCTTTCTTTTTTTTTAATTATTTCCCCGTGATGGTTTCACTCCAGCTGCAAATATGGTCCAATAAAACCATACTTTTATGACCCGTAATTTTAATTAGTTGCTCTTCTCCTACTTCTCAATTAGCTCGCGCGGAATGATTGATGATTTTTTGATTTGATACATCAAGTCAAATTTATTTTGTAGTAGTTCTGGTTCATTTTGAAAGATAATTTTGCCCAACTGGGACATCCTTAAACCATTTTCCACTTAATTGCCAATTAATATTAGTGGTTACAAAAAGACTTGTTCTTTAAAGAATACATTTTTTCTGGAATTTTCTGAAAAGTCTTACCGGCCATAAATGAGTTTACATACTAACTATTTAAAATCTGCACATCGCTTGTTTCCATCAGGAGTGGTTTTCGGGAAAACGGGATTTTACTTAATTCGTATTGTTTTATTACCTAAAGTGCAAGCTCATATTTAAAAAAAATATACTGCATTTTGTACCTACAGCTTGTAAGAAAGCACATAAAAAACTTTTTTTAGGCACATCGGGTGTATCCACGTTGCAAAAATTGAACGTTAAAAAAAATTCATACGTAAAAGCGGTGACATTTTATATTCTTTCCTTTTAGCATTTGGGGGTCTCCCTTGCTTGCATATACTCGACTGCTTCAAATGGATTCATTTTTTGATTATATTCCTTATAAAGTTTTTCCCTTAGCCATTTTGCTGTGGTGTTCCATATAGTCTTTACCGTTAATTCCTTATAATCCTCACCGTTCGCTTTCCGCACCTTAAATTTCCAGTCAGTTAAAATATGTGTTAAAAACTCATCGGAAATTGACCCACCAAAATAATAGCTCTACTTACTGCCAAACGTCGAAAATTGCTTCCATATGTAAGCTTGTGATTTTGCTGTATTTTCCGAATACATTTTTTACTATATTTCTTAAAATTGCCAAAACGAATTATTTTATTTAAAAATTTTATTTGATTAACATACTGACCGAAAAAAAATGTTTTAATGGTTTCTATAGTAACAGAAAATAGAGCCAGCCCACCAACATTTTTCATGCCCTACTTGCATTATTGACATTAAAAACTAAACTCACAGCTTTTAATAAACATAAAATATGCTACCCGCCTTTAATAGATAATTACCGCTAAAAATATCTCAGTACAGCAAGTCCTAAAAATTTGTAGTAAATAAGAACTAGCAAGATTCATTTCTTCTTCTTTTTCTTTTCCTTTATCATAAAATTTGGAAAATAATGAAGATGGCTCTACCGAAAGTAGGTATTCCGGAGGTAAAATACCCCACCAGTCGGATGTCTGGGTGAGGGGTGCATTTGGGGGGGCCACCATCAAAATGTCTTATATCATTTACAAATATATGAGGGTTTAACTCCCACGTAGCCTTTGCTAACCATTATCTTTAATCTTCTAAACCCCACATACTATTTCTTACCGAAACCCAAATAAGTTCCAAAACATCAACCAACCACCTCCATTGCCTAGGTTACAAACTCATTTCATCTTTTTGACACCATTGCGGTTTATGTGCTTACGTCCGCAACGATCTGGCTTGTACTAGAGTTTTGGTCTAATATTTTTTGGCTTAAACTTACCTTTAAATCTTCTACTAAATTCATATGCTGTATATACTGCTCCCCATCTGGCAATTCCCACACCGAGTTCTTTGACTTTCTTTCAATAAAGACTGACACTATTGTTTTCGAGTTGGCCGAATTAATCGTCCTCGGGGATTTTAATGTTCACAATAAGGACTGGTTCTGTTCTACCAAAACTGACACACAAGGCAGAGCAGCCGAAAACTTCGCATATTTTAAATCAGTAACTGGTTCAGCAATCTATGGAACCTACCTACTTTCCTAGGGTCCCCACCTATAATTCTTGCTCCCTGCATCTTTTTCTTACTTCTAACCCTAAACTCTACCAAGCATCAGTAACTGCTCCTCTTGGTGGGTCAGATCATGGCTTGGTCACTGAATCAAACTCTATACATTCGGAGGCAACTGAATGTATGTATGTATAACTGAATGTACCCACTGTCTGGCACTACAGCTCGGCCGACTGGGATGGTCTATCCTATCCTACCTACTTTTCCACTCATGATCCCCCCAAAATTTGCAAACAATTTACCGAAACAATTTAACTGAGCATTGTGACATATATTTAACCTCCAAATCACAAACCTGGTTTTCTAAATTCTGTGACAAAGCCAGACTTTCAAAAATCTAAGCCCACAAAAAGTTTCTTTAAAACCCTAGTCTCGAAAACCCTCAGGCACAAGCAAGAAGTCAGTATAATCAAACTATTTCAGAAGCCAAAGACCATTTTAATAATCAGATAAAAGATAAAGTCCTCTCTTGCTTGAATGGCAGTAAATCCTTCTGATCCTTTGCCAAAAAGATTAGTCAAAACTTTTGCACAAATTCTTTTCTACTCCTAATCTTTAAAGATAAAATTGTTTCTACCTCTAAACGTCAAGTCGAACTATTTGCCCCACAATTTGCTGCCAATTCAACCGTTGATCCTTTGCCAAAAAGATTAGTCAAAACGTTTGCACAAATTCTTTTCCACGCCTAATCTTTAAAGATAAAAATGTTTCTACCTCTAAACGTCAAGTCGAACTATTTGCCTCACAATTTGCTGCCAATTCAATCCTGGATCCTCAAGTAGTCTTCCTCTTCCAACAGTTGCCCCTGTTCCCTATAAAATGACCAATATCATTTTTAAAGTCAGACAGATCAAGCATATCCTTTCCTCTCTTAATACCAAAAAATCGTCGGGTCTGGATAGCATACCAGCAATCGTTTTAAAAAAATGTGCTTCTGAGCGTGCATCCATCTTAACTCGCCTCTTTCGAATCTCTTACGACTTGGGCATTTTGCCGAATAGCTGGAAAGCTGCACATATGCAACCTGTACCCAAAAAAAGATGCAAAACTTTTTTTTTTATTATAGACGTATACCTCGTCTTTCTGTTGTTTGTTAAGTAATGGAAAAATTCATTAATTCCCAAATCTTAAAGTATTTTGAAAAACACAAAATTTTACATGACAGACAATATGGATTCCGACACAAATCCACAGCGGATCTTCTTTCCTTTGTATCACACAACTAAAACAAGTTCCTTGAGATTCTTCATAAATCCCAAACCGTTGCTCTTGACATATCCAAGGCTTTTGATCAGGTCTGGCATGATGGGCTTTTTAACAAACTTCCTTTCTATGAACTTCCACCTAAGCTTTGTTCTTGGCTCTCCAGTTTCCTTTCTAATCGACTATATTAGTTATTGCAGATAATTATTCTTCCAGCTTCCACTAAATTAATGCTGGGGTGCCCCATGGCTCAGTACTGGCATCAACTCTTCCACAATCAATCCAATCCATAGATTTGCTGATGATAGTACCCTCCACTCTAATATTTAATTTCTTAACCCACCCTGGAATTCTGATTTGGAAAAAAAGCGCAGATCAATGCAGATACCTTTTTCACAAGACCTGAAACTAATCTTGGATTGGGGCGCCAAAAATCTTGTCCAGTTTAATGCCTCCAAAGCACAGTCATGTTCGCTATCGCGGAAAAACTTTGTCAATGCTCATCCATTACATGTGAGCGGCCAATTTTTACAGAACAAAGAATCGTTTAATCTTGTGGGTGTTACTTTTAAGAATAACCTTACTGGCACAAACACATTACATCCATAGCCTACTTAGCAGCTTCAAAAAAGCTTGGATTCCTTTTTCAAGTCAGAAAATATTTCTCTTCTTCTAATCTGTATACTCTGTATGTCTCCCAGATCAGACCTTTAAATGTTGCTCTCATGTCTGGGAAATTGCATCTCCTACATCACTTAGCATTCTTAACTCTATTCAAATAAGAGCTGTTTGTCTTACCATCCAACACTTACAGAAAGGCTTCCTGCTCTTGCCCTCCTATGAGCTGTGGGGGATCTGTCCTGTCCCTCTTTTATAGGTATTTTCATGGCTTCTGCTCCGAAGAGTTTGCCAGCAGTATAATTCCTCCTTTGGCAGCTATCAACAGAGCAACACATAGTGCTACTTTTATGTATTCTTTTACAGTCCAACTTGAGAGGCCCCGAATTTCCCACTTTGTTCGTTCCTTCAGGCCTAGGGTGTCCAGCCTATGGAACTTGCTACCCACAGAAGTTTTCTCTTTTTGTCCAAATCTCAAAATATTTAAGTCTCGTGTGAATAAACTCCCTTTTACCACACTTCAGACATACCCTCTTCAGTACTTTAGTACTTAGGCTTCAGCCTTCGTGGACTGTCCCAAGATAAAAAAAGACAATTCTCCAATGCAAAATTTCCTTAAATTTTGTGGGAAATTTTCACCTAGTGTGCAATATTCACTCTAAGTCGGTTCTTATTGATTAATTTAATTTAAATTCTGTAACGTTAGTGGTTAAAATAATGTGAGAAAAATAGTCCCATCTAGTGTGTTCAGGGATATTATGTGGCTCCGATAGTAAATCAAGATGGCTCCCAGGAATGAAGAAGAAGTCCTAGAAATATTGCCCAATAATTTCGGGACACCCTGTATTAGAAAAAAGACACCAATTAACTTTGTGTATAGATTAAATGGATTTTGTCCCAAGTTAAGAGTGTATGAGACGATGGAATATTCTTTAATCAAGGACTATTATTTTAGATAAATTTATTAATAGTACTAACAAAGATTCACAGGAATTTGTATTTATCCATAGAAATTATAGGCCTTTTAGAAATATTACCTGCAAAACTATACGGGAAGAGTTAACTGCATACTAAAAGTTACCCAATTTAGGGAAAGGCAAAATATTAGTTTCTATTGTTTATTTTTATAAAATGACATAATACAGATAATCCTGTTTTATCACAAATAAATTACACTGAACTTGGGTCTAAAACAAGAAATCCTATAAAATTTTGTATGAAAGTGCCAGAACGAATAACAAACCTGTTAATGTCATTTGTAGAAAATAGGGTAGAAAATTCAGTGAAATTTAAACTCAGTCTAAAATATTCTCTGTTAGTTAAACCAATCTAAGAGGATAACTTTTCACTAATACTAAGTAAGTGTTCTATTTTCGTGTTTAATTGTTTTTCTTCTACTTTGTAATTGGGTTTTATTAATTTGTAGAATTAAAATAAATCAAATAAACACATAAATCAATGGTAATTGTTTACTTATCGGGCCCATCGCCGAAAATAAATAACTTTGGGCTAGTTTAAATAGGCAAATACAGTTTATGGCCTACTTAGATTAAATAAGACACACCTTTAATTACTTCGAAAGAGAATAAAAATACCAAAATCCTTATTTCTGGACCCTTAACAAAAGAAATGCTTGTTTATGTAAACTCTATTACAATGCCATTCAAATTAAAAAAGGTGTTATTTTTGTGGGTTCTTTGGTACCAACCTATCTTAAAAAATCCCAACACAAGTTTGTGCACTTCTTTAAATTTTATATACATTTTTTTGAAGGTGTTTTTTATTTAAAGTAATTACTTAAAAAATGTTATAATTTATCCCATTAAATAATAGGTGTTTTACTATAAAACTTCCATTTTGAATGTAGACAGTGTTAAAAAGGCAGAATTTTAAGAAAGTTTGTGCAGTTTTGAGGTAACGTCAAAGTGGAGCCTCATAACTCAAAAATTAAAAGGTTTCAACACATAATGACTTCGGATTCGTGATCAGCGCCCCAACAAAAACCCTACACGAAATTTAAATAAAATTGTAGACAGATACAATAAGTAAAAAATTACAAAATCAATATAGTTACTTTAATACTTTACTTACTATGACGAAGTGTATTTGTATTTATTCCCAATTGAGAAAGCCTTAAAAGCTCATCCTCATTCTTTAAATCATGATCCACACTAAGCTGAACTACCTTTAGAACTGAATTAGCATCTGTTTGGCATAGCAATACTCGACAATTCCCAACATTAGCAACATACAATTTGTTCTTACAAATTAAAGCTACTGCAGCTGCTGTTCCAGAGGCAAGCTGACAGTTAATATTATTTATTTGCTTTACTACTTCAGGCACCTTCTGATAAGCTTCATACAAATTTAAACCTTCTGGTATATCATACTGTAAACTTGTTCTCTCAGCTAATAGGTCACCAAGACTTTCCATATAACCTTTTTCAACAGTTATAAATGCCTGCCTTAAAAGTTCTTTAATTTCTTCATCTGAATGTTTTTCATTTATTTGAGAAAAATAAATTTCAGCAGTCATCCTTTGTGAACAAAAATCGGCAGCGCGCTTTCCTTCGTGACCATCAAACACTGCATACCAGTAGAAATTATCATTAAAACGAAAGTGACAACTGTAATCTTCATATAAATGTGCCTCTTGAGGATGTCCATCCTCTCTGTATATTTGATTAGTAGAAAAACCTATTCCTGTATTCTTACAAACTGGCAAGTCATCTGTCCAACTCTCAGAATTTTTATAGCTACTTTGCATCTCCGTTAAAAAAACCAATACAAAGAACACGATCAGCTAGGGTGAATTTTTGTCGTACACAAAAATAATTTGTGTAATAAGTATTTCTAAACAGCTGATGTTTGTTTATATTATTTTCTTAGATATTCATCTTTCATTTTTTAGGGTCCGTTGTCGTTTAGCGTCAATCGATTTGAAAAAAAATAAAATTTAAGATAAAGAGGATACGTTTTGTTAAGTAACTTTAAGAAAAGAAAAAACCGAAAAAGGCAGAGAAAAATAAAATTTTTTGCTTTTTGCTTGCTTGGATGGTGGTTACTCGATTCACCCCCTGGTATGGCTTTGCTTCACGGCAATCGCCAGCTCGTTTTAGTGGTGACTCCAGGAGCGACTATCTAGAGAAAGATATTTCAGCTTATAAGCACGCCCGGTCTTTTTTAATACGTCCCCGCATTTTCACGTCTGAAATATAATTGGGGAAAATAAAAAAGCCTCTTTGCTAACTTGGACTACCATGACCGACTACTTTGGACTTTTGAACAATTATATTTCAGACGTAAAAATGCGGGAACGTATTAAAAATACCGCGCATGCTTATAAGCTGGAATATCTTTCTCTGGATAGTCGCACCTGTGACGTCGATGTTGTCTGGTTCTTAACCATGTCGGGGTCTCCGATTATTCGTTTCTTGAGTTTATTACGTGTATGTATGTATTGTACATTAGAGATATAAACATGATCAATGAGGTTATGGTTAGCTAAACATTCACTACATAGGCGTTAGGCTATGTCCTTTCGTCTTTGGTTGTGACAACATGTGTTCACGGAATGCTACATAGCATTCTCGAGGTAATCGTGCGCGGAGGGCGTAGTGGCTGTGTTTTGAAGCCCCAAGGAAGATAGGAAAACTCATGACCGTCGGAAGTATCGTGTTTTTGCCTCGGAAAGTAGAGAATGATTCCTAGAAAACATTACATTTGGGCACGGGTAAACGCGGTCGGGAGGGGACGTCTAACGTCTTTTTGACAGAAAGGTTATGTCTTCTTTGCTTTTGCGCAAATTGCGAGAAAACACCGACGTGCTTTTAACAGCTTAAATAAAATCTGGAAAATTATAACTTTATTTATTTTTTATATATATATATATATATATATATATATATATATATATATATATATATATATATATATATATATATATATATATATATATATATATATATATATATATATATATATATATATATATATATATATATATATATATATATATATATATATATATATTATATATATATATATATATATATATAATATATATATATATATATATATATATATATATATATATATATATATAATATATATATATATATATATATATATATATATATATATATATATATAATATATATATATATTATATTAATTTTTCGAAAGATAAAAACCTTTCGCAGCGAATTAAATGTATACAAAACTAAACTGATAAATATGGTAGCATAGGCTAATACCACCCCCGAAGCCGACCACCCTCGAAGATCTTCAGAAACGCCGAAAAATTAAACCACAGTGTTCAACGATGTTTTTGTAATCTTACTTGTGAAGTCCCCTTTCGATTACTGACTTTTTAATACCTTTAGATGTCCTTTCCTTTGTTGAAGGGTGGTGACTTTCGATGCACCTGCCAAGAATAAATTTCTTTTTCGAGATTGCGTGAGAACGTCTTTCGATGCACCTGCCAAGAATAAATTCCTTTTTCGTGAATGCGTGAGAACGTTTAACTTTGTAGTAGGTAGGTACATCGAAAGTTACCGCAACCCTCGAACAAAGGGACTTTACCAGAGGCTATTTCACCTAGACCGTAACCGATGTCTTTTGAATTTTATTTTTTTGTTCGCCGTCGAAAAAAATTTCTATAGATATTATTATTTAACATATTTCGTCTCAACAATTAGGACAGGTGTGCCTTCTACTATATTTTGATTCTCATTTTTTAAAAATGCTTTAATATTTTAGAAATGACAATAAATTGAAGTTATTACTTTTGCCTGCATTTTGCTTGATATACATCTTATTTTAAAAAATTTAAACTTGCGAACATTTTCACACATAATATTTTATTACGAAAAAACTACCAAAGCTAAAATTTTGAAATAATTTTGGTATAATACACAATATTTTTTTAAAACATACCCAAAATTCAAGTCCTTAAAATAAACTAGCTGAAAATGAGAATCAAAATATAGTAGAAGGCACCCTGTCCTAATTGTTGAGACTCAAATATGTTAAATAATATCTATAGAAATTTATTGAATAGTTAGTTATTAATTATTTGAAATTATTTTTAAGTTATTTTTAATTTCTATCTATTTACTATATATATATATATATATATATATATATATATATATATATATATATATATATATATATATATATATATATATATATATATATATATATATATATATATATATATATATATATATATATATATATATATATATATATATATATATATATATATATATATATATATACATAATTGATGATATTTTATATTATTTTTCTTTACTAAATTTATTTTTAGTCTTTTATTACATATTACAAATATTTCTATCATCACCTTACTAACGATTTCTTAGTTTATTAAATACAGATTAAACTTATTTTTACCTCTAATAAATTTTATGGATATTTTATATATATATATATATATATATATATATATATATATATATATATATATATATATATATATATATATATATATATATATATATATTTTTTTTTTTTTTTTTTTTTTTTTTTGTATTGTTAACGGGTATGATTAAAATAAACACAAATTGTACTTAGAAAAAATTAGTTTTATTTATAAATAGGAATACATAACAAAGATAATTAATTAATTCAAAATTACATCTACCAAACTGTTAAAACATAATATTAATTTGAAGTCGTTTCCACACCAGGTTATCGCAAGTGAATTACCTTAATTTAAAGAAAGGGTGGTATTTAACCTTTTTTCGGTATGGTTCTTAAAATGCAGGGAAAAAGAAAATTAATTTAACTAAGGTCTAGATCTTTGGATAGGAACTTAGCCCTTATTTTACACCTATACAAATAGTTTTTTATTATATATATTTTTAATTATTGGTTAGGAGCCTGGCCCTTATTTTACACCTATACAAACGGTTTTTAATATATTTGTTTGTGTAAAAATTAGAATTTTTATTATTTTAAAATACTGCCGTTCTTGGACCTTACCTGTTTATTATTGGTTTATATAAAATCAGAATTTTGTTATTTAAATATTATTGAAACGAAATTTTGCATTCAAGTCCTTAAAATAAATATTTTCGTATATATAAAATTTTTAAATTTCACCCCAAAAGTGTCAAGTTTGACCGTAAATTGTTGCTTTATTTATAAATATTATCAAAATACTTTACGCCACTCGTTTATTTGCCTCTCAAAATGTATTTACCATATATATATATATATATATATATATATATATATATATATATATATATATATATATATATATATATATATATATATATATATATATATATATATATATATATATATATATATATATATATATATATATATATATATATATTATTTTATTTATAATTTGCTTGATATTTTTTTTTAAGTATGTAAATAAAATTGTAAGTATGTAAATAACATTTTTTTATTTCTTTTTAGCTTAGTAACAGTATATTGTTTAATAATAATAAATAAATAAAACTCTGTTTAGTATAATATGCGTTTATTTTAATGATACTCTTAACCAAAATATAAAAATAGCTATACTACATTAATACAAAAATAATTTAAAAAACAATAAAAGTCTTAAATTACCTAAATTACTTTTATTAGATGAATTTATTTGTTATAGGTGTTAATTTTAAAAAGTTACAAGTTTTAATTTAACATTTTTGTACTGAAATACGTCACAGTTTGGTGTTAGGATAAAAAAATTCTAAATTTTCCGATTTAAGTATAATTTTCAACCTGTATAACGTATTTTTTTAATTTCTGTTCCGTAACCAACCCATCTTTGTACTAAAACTCGAGGCCACACCTCATTGTTCGAGTGGTGGTGGTGGTAATGACTTTCAATGCCCTTTACTCGAGACCACACCTCATTGTTTTTAAGTTACTTAACCAAAAATACTTTGTTTAAATTGAAAAAAATAATAAATTAAAAAAAATTCTTATTTAAAAAATTAAAGTCTTATCCTAGAATTTTTAGTGTTTTTATTACTTGCCAATATCTAACATTACATAATAAAAAAAAAACTTTAAGATTAATAATTAGTTCTCTTTAGTGCAGAGCCTATTAAAATATGACAGCTGCTTACGGGTTTTAGCTGCCTTTCTTTTAAGATCCATAAGCCGCTGTTGTACTTTAAAAAGTTCTGCTTCACAAAGTTGAATCATGTTTTCTTCGACCGATCGTTGATGTAATAATATGTTTTTCGATTCTACAGCATCTGATATTATGCGGCGGCGCTGCGAACACTCGATTTCATTTAACCATTCCATTTCCAAGTAACTTGTTGTAGCGGTGGTGTCAGAAGCTGCGTTACTGGTATTCGTATTGTTTTTGGCAACATTACAGTTAGTGCCCGAGGTTGGCGAATTGGCGAAGTCTGCGTCAGGGCTAGTAGTTGCTGTTGTGGTATGCGGTTTTGTACAGATGGCTTTGGAGGTCGAGACAGGCGATTTGGCACTTTTAAAAATAGTTTTTTTTCTGGCAGCCCCCTCTTCCTTTTTGTCGAAATACTTGGTGATGCAACCACACTTTGAGGGGCGGTAAGGATTTTTTTAAGGATTGAAGTGCTTGGAGCAGTCGAAATGCTTGGAGCAGCTGGTCGCACAATAACATCACTTAGGATGTTCACACATTGTGCCGGTGTTGATGTGCGCTCTTTAGCACTACCTGTCTGGGTGCCACAAATTGGAAACGCATTGTACATGTCGTCCATTGCACTGTTCAACTGGCTTTCACTTGGCGTCGCTGACACAACAAAATCCGCGTCTATGGGGTCCATTAAATTATACTCATCTTCGAGATGAGTTTGGGTCTCTTTGCCGAGACCCAAGAAACTAAGGAGAGATTGACTCATTTTTTATACACACACACACACACACACACACACGTAACTTTAGATAATGGTTAAGGGTTGGTTTAAACTGAATACCTATGTTGTACCCAGCCCTTCTTTCACTTCTCCCACTCTGCCTGCCTACCTGCCTGCCTGCATACTTTCGAAATCGTAATCCACCGACCGTTAATTTTTTCAAGAAAAACTACTTTCGATGCACGTGTTTATGACACTTGGGTGGTCTTTTTTTCACAAATGGTGGTACAAAGCATACACAATAGTGGGTAAACTAATGTCTTACAAATATTTATTAAAAAATTTAACAAAAAAAGTGACTAAGTTTAAATTAAAATAAAATATAAATTAGTTATAAATAAATAAATTAAAAAATAATACAAGATAAAAAAGGTATGGATTTTCCAGTAATACCTAATTTTGTTGTGCTAGAAACGTTTCAAACACCCCCAACAAAGATTGTAATTTTTGCTCATCTGTAAGTAACGATTCTAACACAACTTGTAGGTTATGGACATTTTCATTGGGATCAGTTTGATAAAACTGTATGTCTGTATGACCCCAAGGTAGAGTTTTGGTAGATCCGGGAATTACATAACGCTTATCATCCATACTGCTCAAAGCTATCTTATTTATAAGCTTTGTAAATACATTATGTAAATCGCTTCGAAAAATTCTCATTTTACGAAAAATTAAACCTCCGTGTTCAACAATGTTTTTATAGTCTTCCATATGAAGTTCTTTCTTAATAACCGACTTTCATCTTACCCGGAACCGATTCACTTTTTAGACCGCAACATGTCAACAAATTCCGATGCCGGGTACTTCAGTGGTGAAGAAAATTCTATTAACTACCATCATAAAAAAATTAGACTGGCTGCAGAAAATTTAGGGAGAAGATTTTGTAGGACACTTACCTACGCAAAGGCAAGGGATATGTTTTGGTGTCTCGCCTGTTACGTAGATAATAATTTGGATGGGGAAATTATAAACACACACATATTACGTTGAATATGAACCAAGTTCGGGATGATATCACCTGCGACTGTTGTGCGGAGAAGTTGTGCTTTATCACACTTCAAAGGGCGTGTCTGATTTGTCAAAAAGCCTAGGTTTTATTATAAATGGAGATACACAAGTGCATGACCCCCCTGAATTTGTATTTATTAAAGAAAAAATAATAACTCACAAATGTATTTTTATTTTTTGCCTATCTCGAAGGATTTCCGCTTAGTCGTTATATATATATATATATATATATATATATATATATATATATATATATATATATATATATATATATATATATATATATATATATATATAATATATATATATATATATATATATATATATATATAATTTTAGAGTGCAGGCTATAACTACCTATATTAGACAATCAAGAAGGTAAAGCATAGTACAACCCCAACAATTAAATAAGGATAGCCCTGCCCCCAGAAACCAATCGTAACTCACAACTAAAGAAAGGTAATAAGGTATTGTATTGTATTACCTGCACTGAAATATTATTGGGTTAAAATAATATTACACCATTTTGTTAAATTTTAAAATCAATTCAGCTACAGAGGTAGATTTGCTTACATACACAATAAATATAAATATAAAAATATATATATATATATATATATATATATATATATATATATATATATATATATATATATATATATATATATATATATATATATATATATATATATATATATAATATATATATATATATATATATATATATATATATATATATATATATATATATATATATATATATATATATATATATATATATATATATATATATATATATATATATATATATATATATATATATATATATATATATATATATATATATATATAAATAATAAAATTGGCCCAAAATAATTACCTCAATAAAATTTCCAGGTACCACGTAAATGATTACCTGCTTTGACCCAAACAGGATGGAATTATTGCTAATCATATACTCTGAATAATTTAAATTTCGTGCCTAAGTTAGTGTCATTTACATTTGGCAACATCGGTACCGTCTGGGCGAAGCAGCCTCTCGTCACATCTGGCCATTCAAGGTTATATGACGTATCGCACACGTGGCCATTCAAGGTCATATGACGTCATTTTTTGGGAGTGGGAATTTAATTTAGAAAGGGTGTATCTTATCAATATTAAACTATACTATTATTTATGGACAAAAAACTATTAAATTTTATCATCAACTCTAATGCGTGTTATCTCATTAGCGTCATTTATGCATTTTTTCCCTCGTAAATGTACCAAAGCAATCTTTCTTGGCGAGATTTTGTACTGAAATACGTCACAGTTTGGTGTTAGGATAAAAAAATTTTAAATTTTCCGATTTAAGTATAATTTTCAACCTGTATAACGTATTTTTTTTAGATTTTACAATATAAAGATACAAGTGTTTAAAATTAACTGACAGCTGATATCTTTTTAACTACCCTTGTGTAGACAGAAGCTCGACTCTAGTCGAATTTACCAGGTGAAAATATCACGATTTTTGAGCAAAAATATGTATTTTTTTTTTAAACGTGTTTTTCACCAATTTCCAAGTGTCGTAGGGATAAATGGTAAATACATTTTTGAGAGGCAAATAAACTGGTGGCGTAAAGAGTTTTTGATAATATTTATAAATAAAGCAACAATTTACGGTCAAACTTGACACTTTAGGGGTGAAATTTAAAAATTTTATATATACGAAAGTATTTATTTTAAGGACTTGAATGCAAAATTTCGTTTCAATAATATTTAAATAACAAAAAAGAAATCAGTTCTAAAAACCTAATAAATACGTCACAGTTTGGTGTTAGGATAAAAAAATTCTAAATTTTCCGATTTAAGTATAATTTTCAATTTAGAAAGGGTGTATCTCATCAATATTAAAGTATACTATTATTTATGGACAAAAAACTATTAAATTTTATCGTCAACTCTAATGCGTTTTATCTCATTAGCGTCATTTATGCATTTTTTCCCTCGTAAATGTCCCAAAGCAACCTTTCTTGTCGAGATTTTGTACTGAAATACGTCACAGTTTTGTGTAAAATCCTGCATAGGGTAAAAAAAAATTCTGAATTTTCCGATTTAAGTATAATTTTCAACCTGTATAACGTATTTTTTAGATATTACAAAATAAAGATACAAGTTTAAAATTAACTGACAGCTGATATCTTTTTAAATAAAGAGTTTTTGATAATATTTATAAATAAAGCCACAACAGATGCTTGGTACACAAATGTCTTTCCTAATAATGAATACCTGCTTATATTATTATCCATACCACCCCCCCACACTAATATGGGGCCAAGGACAAGGTCAAACACTTTTCACACACACACACACACACCTGCACTATTAAACTCGAGGGCAAATTTGTATAAGCACACCTGCACCTCTAGGACAAATATCATAATGCACATCTGGCCATTCAAGGTTATATGACGTATCGCACACGTGGCCATTCAAGGTCATATGACGTCATTTTTTGGGAGTGGGGGGTGGTTTCAAATTGGTTAATCTACACTACTTACAGGTTCTGATTACCTACTAATATTAATAGTTTAGGTTAGCTATTTGGATGCTTCACACGAAAATACCTTGACAAACTCCAAACGACTGATGAACTAAGATGAAAGGACTCTGCTTCATATTGAACACCTGCAATTTGCCTTTAACCTACATAATATACCAAAAAGTTGGTATAATAATAAATAAAGGAAATTTTAAATCCGGACCTACATGCGAGTACCCAAAGTTTATTGAGTTTTACAACTAACAGTAGCTCAAGCAGTTAAAACGAATTAACGAATTATTGTGGAATGTACTGTACTCAATATTTAAGTATTCTCGTTCCATTTTACAGCAATGTATGTTTTTAACATGGAAAATTATTTCAAACTCAACAGTGACTTGGTTTGGTGATTCCTTTTAAATACATGGTTAATTTGGATGAAACTGATGAAAACTTTAATGTCGATTAGTGGCTAAATGGTTAGGTTTATCGACATTGATAAAGAGTACATTATTTTTTAAATTTTCAATTGTTTTTAAGCTGGTATATTCAAATTTGCAATATCTGTCCAAATAACAAAGATAGGGAGTAAATAAATTTTGTGTTTCAGGTAAAGTGCTCTCTAGCGGTGTTCGAAAGAACTACTTGTAACCTACAATTTTATAACCTAAAGAGCTTGGTTTGTCTGCCGAACATCAACTAAATTGATGGAAGAATAAATGTAATATGGCGGAAAAACAAAATTAAAAATTGAACTTTGCGCCTCTGTATCTTGGTGACCATGGAGATCTCGACATTTTTCCAAATGACTTACTAACATTAGTTTTTTATGAATTATTTTTTATGAATATTGAGAATCACCCCTTAAAATTTCCTAACGCATTTTCCGAACACCCTGTACATATACATATATATATATATATATATATATATATATATATATATATATATATATATATATATATATATATATATATATATATATATATATATAATATATATATATATATATATATATATATATATATATATATATATATATATATATATTTATATATATATATATATATATATATATATATATATATATATATATATATATATATATATATATATATATATATATATATATATATATATATATATATATATATATATATATATATATATATATATATATATATATATATATATATATATATATATATATATATATATATATATATATATATATATATATATATATATATATATATATATATAATATGTTCTTCAAAATTTATATTCTATAATAATTGTTGTTATTTTTAAGTCAAACTGAGTTACAACAGCCTTTAACCCCAAAAACGTGACCTGGTACCACTAGGAGCATACTTCGTATATTTTTGTTATTAAGGATAAATTTTGCTTTTTTTTGGTATATTTTTGAGTTTTAAGTATAATATAATAAAAAAACAAGTA